>JAVJIF010008728.1:0-148910 GCA_038442645.1 Agave tequilana
ATATTCATTCCCCGAATGTGCTTCCTATACTCCTTTTCCTGAACCACCAATTGAAGAAAAATCTGAGTTACTAAAGAGTTTAGAAGCCAATCTACAAAGGGCCGAGCAACAACTTCAAGAAACATTGGCCTCTCCAATTCCACCGTATTTTCAAGAGTCTTACTCAGTTCCATCTCCTCATAATGAACAACCATTTGCCTTAGAAATGAGTAAGGAACTTTTATGTGAGTCCAAACAACAATCACAAAATCTGATGGACTCACAATTTCACCACCAATTCCAAAACAACACTGCATCTCTTCAACAAAATAATGAACCAATCACCAGAAAAAGATGCTTGAAATTATGACTCAGGCTCAAAATGCTCGTAACCGTGACATAGATATGATGATCCAAACTCTTCATTCTCATTCTATTTCTAATGTCACTAACCATTCTGTCCGAGCCAAAGAGTCATATTGTTTTGAAAATCAAGATTCAATTTCAGCACACCCACCTGAACTTGTCCAAACTTCAAATCCCATTGACATTTTGGCAAGTTATCCATTTCCTGAAATTGAACTTGAGCATGAATATGATCATGAACCTCAAATTAGTGATTCAATTCTACTTCCTGATTCAATTATGACTCCGGTGTCTTCACCTGATTTCACTCCTTTTCCCGAGTCAGTATTGGATCCAGTGCCTATTCATTGTGAAATTGAATCACCAATCTCTTATGATGATCATATTAAACTTGACCAATTTCATATTTTGAAAGACCCATTGATAAATTGGCAAGTTCTCATTTTTGTGGAATTGAACTGAATGAGGAATGTGACTTGATCCTCCAATTTGTGATCTTGTTCAAATTCCTGAATCATTATTGACTCCTGTTATATTACCCAATTTGAGTAACATTTTAGAGTCAGTTTTGATTCCCATACCTGTCATTCCTGAACTTGAATCACCACTCTTAGAAAGTCACATTCCATCATGGGAAAATGAATGTGGACTTGAGCTTCATCTTCTTGATTTGGACCCACTTCCTGAACCGATCTCGACTCCCGAACCTTTACTTGACTTGAGTCATTTTTCTGAGTCGATATTAGTTCATGTACTTCGTGAGTCCAAATCAATCATTCCATCTTTTTGTACACCATTCTGGGACATGGGTGTTGATAAATTTGACTCCGAAATTATTTTGAAAATTTGGAAATTAGATTGGGTAAAATTTTTAATAAAAATCATTCATGCATACATCTTTTTAGTGGGTTGTATTATGGAGGTTTCTGGTGGTTCCTCCGGACTCCACGCAAGAATGATTGTGCTGCCTTTCGTGGACCAATCAGACCGCCACCGGAACCACCACCTTGAGGTGATTTTCCTTCCCTTTCTATTTGTTTCAGCATACATACATCACGATGCATTGAGGACAATGCATGAGATAAGTGTGGGGAGGGTTTACTAACTTAGAGTTTTTAGATTTTCTTTCTTTTACACTTCTTTTAGAAATCTTCCCTTTTGTATAGGAATTTCTCTTTCTTTAAAAATTTTTGAAATAAGAGACAAAGTTTTGATCTATTTTTAAGAAAATTAAGATGATCTTAGAAATTAAGGAAGCCTTAATTATGACATCTTAAACCTAGTTGAAATAATGGATCTTGTTTAAAATTATAGGCTAAGTAAGAAAAATTGGGGAGATATTTTTATCTTGAATTTTTGCCTTAGATACTATGCACTTCACACTTACACATTTTGGGATGAAAATAAAGACCAAAAATGCCATAAAAATAAAAAAAAAAAAAAAAAAAAGAAAATATATTATAATATATATATATATATATATATATATATATATATATAAAACATCACTTATTAAGCTGGATAACTTTGCCTCAAGAAGCATGATTATTCACGCTTAACGGTGATCAAAAAATAAATAATCCCCCTAGTTTTGTGGCCTTGTTTACTTGAGTCCTTAAACCCGAGGGATGTTTTCTCATCTGCTGCCCTAGGACCGTCTGGTTTGGGAGTCATCGGTTATAGGCTCGCTACATGGGTAAACTAGAAAGCCTAAACTAAGGGAAGAAAAAGAAAAAATATATATAAATAAATGACTTGATGGTTGGAGTTGAAATCCCAGAAATCTTCACTATCACAATGTGCATATTATCTAGGTTTATGAAAGATAAATTATTCAATCCAATTTTGAATTCTTACCTTAATTGAAGACAAGATCTTGCATAGAGACTAAGTTTAAGGAAGAATGATTTGTGGTGGACTTATGACCTTAGATCACTTATATTTTGCAAAAATATTTCATAAACTTGTCTCTCTTTCAAATGTGTTTTCAAAATACTAACATTTGTCTTCTTTCTTTATGGATTTTGTGGGTGCAATCCGCTGAAAACCCTCAGGAGACAACACTCCTCCTCTAGGGTAACCTAGAGGTTTAACGGCTTGTTGCACACGCTCAGTGCAATCGCGTCACCTGCGAAAGTGGTGTAATAACCCTTGTAGTATAGTTTTTTCTTTTCTTGTTTGCTCGGGACGAGCAAAAGAATAAGTGTGGGGGTGTGATTAGTCTACAATTCTGCATTTTTATGTCGCATTCTCTCACCGATTTATGAATAAATTGTCGTCTTAATCGTGTTTGTAAGATCACCTAGAGGGGGGGTGAATAGGTGATGGCTAATCTAATGGTCACTTATGAACAAATAATGCGGAATTAAAACTAAGTAGACCAAATTAAACTTCTTTTAATTTAAACACTTATGTATAACACAAGAGTGTTGCCGAATTCCCCTTGCGAGGCTCTGGACAAGCTCCTCTAGATTCCCCTTGAATGGGTTGAGGTGCCGCGTTGGCTCTCTTGGTTGAATACTAGTGTTAACAGCAATCCCACGCAATTATATATCAATTATGAGCACAAGGGTATATCAAGCATGTATAAGATGAACACAATAAATTGAATGCAAGATATAAAATAGAGACAAAGAGAGAGAGAGGGAAGAGTAAGCAATCGCAAACACAAAGGGTTTGTTTCGAGGTTCGAGCACACTTGCTCTACATCCCCGCCTTCGACACACGAAGGATTTCCACTATGTAAGATCCCACCGGATCTCTCCTCGGTGCCGTACACCTACAAACCCTCGGACTCCCAAGTCCCGTACACACGCAAGTCCACCGACTCGCCGAGGCCGTACCTCGAATCACCAAGAGTTCACAACCGAACTCCAACCACAACGAGCACACTTGCCCGCTTCCTCAAAGTACAAAGAAAAATCTCTTTGATGATCACAACACTTGATCACCTAAAGAGCACTCTCACTACAACACACCTATAGGAATATCTAGCAATGGATAGCTCAAGTGTGGTGTGAGAAAAGCAAGGAAAGACTATGGTGAAAAACTCAAAGAATCACTTAACACTCTCTTGATAAAAACTCCCTTTAAGATGGGAAATATTTGCACTCAAATATGTGGAGAGAACTTCTGAAATCAGTTGGAAAAACTAGCTCAAAGGTCTCCAAAATCTTAACCTCAAAACAGATGACAAGATCCCAATTTATAGGCTGCAGAAAATAGAGCCGTTGGGAATCTGTCAGTGCTGTCGGTCGACCGCCGGTCGACCGGCCAACGGTCATTTTTCTGACCGTTGCAGCCACCGGTCGACCGGCTCGGTCGACCGATAACCTGGAATGAACTGTCCGTCGACCGGCCCGGTCGACTGATATTTCCAGAGAGCAAAGCTCTCTTGGTCGGTCGACCGGCCACTGTGCTGACAACGTGCACAGGGCTGTGCACATCGGTCGACCGGTCCGGTCGACCGACATGGCCTGTCAGCCAGTCTCCAGGTCTGAAAACAGGATTTAAAAATCTTTTATAAAATCCTAAAAATACATAGAAATTCTACAAAAATAGTTTTACCAATATACTTGAAAGAACAAACATGCTTGCACAAAATCAAGACATGTTATATATGTTTTGGTCTATTTTTGTAACTTGGAAATATTAGCTCAATAACTAAAATGTATTTTTCCAAAACATGTTTTTCCAAACTTGTTTTTCTAAATCTTCATCAAATACAAAAACAAGATATTTGAGTTCATTTTAAAGCATAGTGTGTATGGATATGACCCACTACACAATCAATAAGAAATATCTATGTTTTTGATATAAAGCTCTAATCAAGATTTTGGTTTAAAGATATGAACTATGAAATACCAAAATCCAAAGTTTTTATATTTTGTCTCAAAGAAAATCTTTTACTAAATAAAAATTCTTTTCTAAAAGGAATCCTTTTGAAATCAATTAAATCAAGAGTTCTACCAAGAGTGTGTGTGTGTGTGATATAACTTGAGCAATCCACCAACTATCTATCCTTTACAATTTTACTAAAACAAAAATACAAATTCTATACCTAGACACAAGTCTTCATCTTCTTGAAGTCTTCCCTTGAAGCTTCACATCATCTTGACTTGGTCCAAGCTTGATCCAAAGCTCCTTGGATCACAACATGCAAGCTCCAAATCTTGATCTTTTAACCTTTGTTGAGCTTTGCACCTACTAAGATCTTGATCATGAATCTGTCACTAATTAAACACAAGATCATTAGTAACTATAACTTCATGAGTTGATCATCATCAAAACTAGGGCGATAGGCCTTTGGGCCAACAATCTCCCCTTTTTGATGATGACAAAACTCATGGAGTTATATATGCATGGATTAAAGTAAAGCTTCAAAGAAGCTCCCCCTTAACTCATGCATACCAAATAAATGATAGATATGGCAATAAAGCACATGACATGTATGCAATGTAGGAGATGCAATCATATAAATCAAATCATAAATCAAATCTTTTGCTCCTAATTGCAAAATATAACATATATGCATAATAAGTGAGGAAGACAAATACTTCTCCCCCTTAAGCAATGAAAACATGCATATACAATCTAAAATACTTCTCCCCTTAAGTAAGGAAATCATGAAATCATGCATATAAAATCACAAATTCTTCTCCCCCTTTTTGTCAATCATCAACAAAGGGTTCAAAGAAAAATACATCAAACAAATTTTCTCCCCCTTTTTGTCAAAAATAAGGAAATCAAGGAGGGTAAAATACAAATCAATCAATAAAATTTATATGCGATATAAATTCATGAAGAGGAAGACGTTAAGTTAGCTTCCCGACACATATACATTACATGAAAGAGGGATGACAAGCCCTAATTCACATAACGTATAATATGTCATGCATAAGAGGAGATGTGAAGCTCCCCCTACACACGTATATCATATAAAGAAGAGTTGTCAAGCTCCTCAATTTATAATATACTCAACATGAATCTACATATGGAAGAGATGTTAAGCTCTCCTTGCATATAGACAATACAAATCAAAAATTTTGAATTTTTCTTATCAAAACAAAATTTTAACTTTTCTTAGTAACAACAAATTTTGAGATATCAATTGTAAAATAATCAAATTTTGAATTTTTGATACCAATTTCAAAACACAATGCATAAGCTTATTATGAAATACCAATTTGAAATCTAATTAAGCTTAGCATCAACAATCTTTGTGCTTTAAGGAAATACCACTTGTAAAATAAGCACAAATAGATAACTTATATGTATGACAAGATAATACCAATAGAAATTGATATAATTTGAAGGCATTCATACATACAATCAAAATATGGATATACACAACATGAAGTCATATTGATACCAATTGCAAATAACCAATGATACCAATTGAAAAGTAAGCATAAGTGTATACATCATATAATCTACCATATGAAGAATTCGAACTAGTTAAATGAACTTGTTTTAAGAACTAGTACGAGATCCTTCCATCAAGGAATAAGTTAAAAAGTTTTTCATAAAAGATCAATGAAACACAAGGCACTAAAAACACCCTAATTCATAAAGTCCATATAATTTTCAAAAGAGGTGAGTGTACTAATGTTATGTGAAACATGACATCATGAAAATGACAATGAAGTTCAATATTCCTTAAAAATAACATAAATTTTGAAAATACGAAAATCATCACAAATTTTAATATATGAAAATCATCAAAATTATATTTCATAGCATATGTATGTTTTGACAAGACATTAAGTATACATACATATCCCCAAAATACAATTGAGTCCTTATAAATAGATTTGCATGAAAAGCAAATGACTCAAGGGTTATCCATGTATATTTTAATGTTTTGGCAAAAGAAACTTATACATGAAATGAAATCACATGATCAAAACATAAGTCCAAATGGGAATACAAGTTTAAGAATGTAATGATCATCAACATAAGGCTATACTAGTACATCTAATAGGCACAAATAAGCATTCAACCCAATCATATATAGATTTATTTGTGGTCCATAAGGTGTACAAGTATAAATCCAAGTGTTGACAAATACTAACATCTAAACTAATATTCAATACAATGAAGCATCAAAATTTTGAAATCACAAAAGAATTTATCCATAAAAATAGGATCATGTGCATCAATTGAAGAATAGATAACTAGTTTAAATGGATTTTTGACAAACTAGTTAAAGATCCTTCATAAATATGAAATCATATGTATTTCATGAATAATACTAAATACATAAAAGTTCAAGCACTCATATTCCATAAAGCTCAACATATATATTTTCTTAAAGATAGAGTGTTCAAAGGTTATGTAAATAGTATCTACATGAAAATAGTCATAGAAGCTCAAATCAAATCATGACTAAAATTTTATTTAACAACACACAAAAATCATTTGTATCAAAACAAATCATCAAAAAAAAAAAAAAAAAAAAATTTACATGGTATATGTATGAATTATACAAATCCAACAATATGCATACATATCCCAAATATTAAAAGAGTCTATTAAAGTTTGCATGAAGGCAAGAGACTCACGGGTATACATGTATATTTATTAGATTTGAATTAAGCATGCATATACATGAAGTAAATCACAAAAATTGGCAAAAACATGTATAAAAGAGAATCATCAAAACTAGATTATACATATGCATAGAGTGGATACAAGTGAGCATGAAGTTCAATCATATATGAGTCAATTGTAATTCACTATGTGTACATGTATAAATGCAAGTTTGACAAATTCTACATCCAAGCATGTAAATACCACATGAAGCACAACAACAACAAAATCATGACATGCTATGAATATGACAAAAGTATAAAGCATGTACAAAAAATAGGAGTTTAGAAGTTGTTACCAACTACAAGGCTCCAAGTATGGTGGTCTTTTCCACCAAAATTCCTTGATAGCAATGCATCCCAATGTTTGTCCATCATGTCCATTGCATTCGCTACCAAGGCACCAATCCTCTCACGTCTTGTGAGAGCCCTCACCTACATCAAAGTCAAAGGGTGGGGGTTTTGGTACCCATGTTTTCTTGGGTCCTTTGGGGTTAGCATTGTTGTAAGGAACCCAAAATCTATTATACTTAGCAAAATATAAGTATGGTTTCTTATCAAAACAATATCTTGCTAGATGGCCTTTGCGGCCGCAATGTGTACAAATGTACACCTTAGCATGATGCTTATGAGTGTGATTGTGATCGTGATGTGCACCATAAGCATGAGCATGATGAGTATGATGATGTGCATGAGCATGAGGAACTTGTTTCTTTTGAAACAAAGATTCCAACTTAGAATGATTGAATGCACATGTACTCAAATTAGAGCTCAAATTATTCATCTTATTTTCAAATTCTTAATCTCATTAGATGTGGCATGAAAAGCATGATGAGATGAAGAATTATTTTTCTTTTTCTTTTGTGAAACAAAATCCTTTTCTTTTTCAACAAATTTTCTTTTCAAGGACTTATTTTCTTGCAAAATATCTTCTTTTTGTTTTTCCACCAAGTCAATCTTTTCTTTCAAGGTATTGTTTCCTTCACACAAAATACTCAATTTAGAAAATAAGGAAACATTCTCATTTTTCAAATCTTCTTTTTCTTTTTCTAAGCATGCGACTTTATTTCTAAGTGAATCATTTTCATTAAGCATGCAATCAAATTCCTTTTTCAAAATCTTGTTATCCTTTTCTAAACATGCAATGTTATCTCTACATGAATCATGATCTACATGCATGCTAGCAATATCCTTTTTCAAATTTTAATTTCTTTCTTTTTCATGTCATATTTTTCAAGCAATAATTGGCAAAATGTATTAAGCTCATCATATGACATAACATTATCATCCTCGGATTCGGAAGTTACCTCAAGGGGGTCATCCCCTTGGACCATGTAGCATGTGTTGGAGGTGTTGCTTCCAACGTCCGAATCGCTCCCGGCATAATATGGATCCTTTTCGCCAAGGGAGGTGATGATGTTCCAAGCTACAAAAGCTGAATCAATATTAGCAACCCTAAATAAGTAATCATCATTTAGGGTACTCTTCAAAGCATTTAAGGCTTTTGCATTACCCTCAATATACTTGCTATTGTTAATATATGAATCATTAAATGTAGCAAGATAGACATGAATGCCTAGGGCCTTGAGGAACAAGGACATCTTAACCTTCCAAATTTGGATGTTAAGGATGTCAAAGGTGGGTGGTGACATAAAGTCCATGGTGAGGTGTGTGTGTACAATAAATATTGTGATTAGCCCAAATGTAGGATCTTTAACTCTTAGGTTGTTAGACCCTTATCAAGAGCACTAGCTCTGATACCAATTGTAAGATCACCTAGAGGGGGGGTGAATAGGTGATGGCTAATCTAATGGTCACTTATGAACAAATAATGCGGAATTAAAACTAAGTAGACCAAATTAAACTTCTTTTAATTTAAACACTTATGTATAACACAAGAGTGTTGCCGAATTCCCCTTGCGAGGCTCTGGACAAGCTCCTCTAGATTCCCCTTGAATGGGTTGAGGTGCCGCGTTGGCTCTCTTGGTTGAATACTAGTGTTAACAGCAATCCCACGCAATTATATATCAATTATGAGCACAAGGGTATATCAAGCATGTATAAGATGAACACAATAAATTGAATGCAAGATATAAAATAGAGACAAAGAGAGAGAGAGGGAAGAGTAAGCAATCGCAAACACAAAGGGTTTGTTTCGAGGTTCGAGCACACTTGCTCTACATCCCCGCCTTCGACACACGAAGGATTTCCACTATGTAAGATCCCACCGGATCTCTCCTCGGTGCCGTACACCTACAAACCCTCGGACTCCCAAGTCCCGTACACACGCAAGTCCACCGACTCGCCGAGGCCGTACCTCGAATCACCAAGAGTTCACAACCGAACTCCAACCACAACGAGCACACTTGCCCGCTTCCTCAAAGTACAAAGAAAAATCTCTTTGATGATCACAACACTTGATCACCTAAAGAGCACTCTCACTACAACACACCTATAGGAATATCTAGCAATGGATAGCTCAAGTGTGGTGTGAGAAAAGCAAGGAAAGACTATGGTGAAAAACTCAAAGAATCACTTAACACTCTCTTGATAAAAACTCCCTTTAAGATGGGAAATATTTGCACTCAAATATGTGGAGAGAACTTCTGAAATCAGTTGGAAAAACTAGCTCAAAGGTCTCCAAAATCTTAACCTCAAAACAGATGACAAGATCCCAATTTATAGGCTGCAGAAAATAGAGCCGTTGGGAATCTGTCAGTGCTGTCGGTCGACCGCCGGTCGACCGGCCAACGGTCATTTTTCTGACCGTTGCAGCCACCGGTCGACCGGCTCGGTCGACCGATAACCTGGAATGAACTGTCGGTCGACCGGCCCGGTCGACTGATATTTCCAGAGAGCAAAGCTCTCTTGGTCGGTCGACCGACCCGGTCGACCGGCCACTGTGCTGACAACGTGCACAGGGCTGTGCACATCGGTCGACCGGTCCGGTCGACCGACATGGCCTGTCAGCCAGTCTCCAGGTCTGAAAACAGGATTTAAAAATCTTTTATAAAATCCTAAAAATACATAGAAATTCTACAAAAATAGTTTTACCAATATACTTGAAAGAACAAACATGCTTGCACAAAATCAAGACATGTTATATATGTTTTGGTCTATTTTTGTAACTTGGAAATATTAGCTCAATAACTAAAATGTATTTTTCCAAAACATGTTTTTCCAAACTTGTTTTTCTAAATCTTCATCAAATACAAAAACAAGATATTTGAGTTCATTTTAAAGCATAGTGTGTATGGATATGACCCACTACACAATCAATAAGAAATATCTATGTTTTTGATATAAAGCTCTAATCAAGATTTTGGTTTAAAGATATGAACTATGAAATACCAAAATCCAAAGTTTTTATATTTGTCTCAAAGAAAATCTTTTACTAAATAAAAATTCTTTTCTAAAAGGAATCCTTTTTGAAATCAATTAAATCAAGAGTTCTACCAAGAGTGTGTGTGTGTGTGATATAACTTGAGCAATCCACCAACTATCTATCCTTTACAATTTACTAAAACAAAAATACAAATTCTATACCTAGACACAAGTCTTCATCTTCTTGAAGTCTTCCCTTGAAGCTTCACATCATCTTGACTTGGTCCAAGCTTGATCCAAAGCTCCTTGGATCACAACATGCAAGCTCCAAATCTTGATCTTTTAACCTTTGTTGAGCTTTGCACCTACTAAGATCTTGATCATGAATCTGTCACTAATTAAACACAAGATCATTAGTAACTATAACTTCATGAGTTGATCATCATCAAAACTAGGGCGATAGGCCTTTGGGCCAACAGTGTTTTGGTCTTAATTGCAGGTAGATCCAAAGTCCAAGGGTAAAGGTGTAATAAGAGCTTAATTAGACCCAATTAAGGGTAATTAAATCCGTATTACTTGGAGGCCAAGTAAGGGATTATCTAGAAGATTCATTGAACCTAGCCTCTTGCGCACATCAGACGAATCTGCGGTCGAAATTACCCGAAACTGGATATTCCACGAAGCGTCTCGAAGCCAGACGGAGCCACGGACCAAAACCAGGGACCAGAGTCCCTGGTATTGCCGCGGATCCGCGGCAATCCTTGCGGATCCCCGTCAATCCTGTAGAGCCACGCGTCGATTTTCGACGCGTGGCCCCGTCTCGTCTTCTGGATCCTTCTGAGCTCTATAAATAGCCCTGCAGAGAGCCAAAACGGAAGCAGTCTTCGTTTTAGGAGTAGGTCCAGATTTTAGTGTAGTGTAGGTGAGTGTTCTTCATTTCTTATATTTTTCATTTCTTTTCTTAGATCATTGTAGTAGGGCTGAGTGATTTCTAGAGAGAGAAAGCAAGGGATTGATGTAATAGAGAGTGACACTCTATGTAAAGATGCCTCCTTTCTCTTCCAATGTAATCTCCTTCACCTTCTACATGATTTCTTACTAGTTTTTCTTCTCATGACAATCTAACTACTAACCACTAACCATCTAACCACTTACTTGATAATCCACATGAATCAGGTTGCCTCTACAAGGCCTTGTTCTTGCAAGAGTCATTGATGGCCAAAGATGATGGGTTCTAACATCTAACTTGCTAACTTGCTAACTTGCTAATCAAGCTAACTCTCTTTTATTTCATGCTCTTTTATTTCATGCTAGTAGTGTAATGAGTGATGCTTGTATTAGCTTGTTCTTGATGCAATGTTTTGAATGTGATGAACCATCCATGAGCCATGCTTTGTACCGTCTCTTGGAGCCAAGGATTGTGATGGCCAAGGATCAAAATGTGAGGCAACTATCTCGAAGAGGTTAGCATGGTTAGTGGAGCACTTAGTAGTTAGTAGCCATGAGTTTTCTTTTCTTTTGTTTTAGAAATCATTTTCCAAACTCTTTTCTCATTTTTCTATCGATGTTTTCACCGCCTTCTTAGTTCATCCTTGTTCCATTCTATTTTCTATTTTGTTTTTCAAACCACGCTTCACTCTTGTTTTCTTCGCCGTTTTCATCACTCTCCTCACCTACCACATTCTGGATTTCCTTTTCTTTTCTTTCACTTTCTTTTTCATTCTTTCAACAAAGAAGAATTGTTAACATACAACGGGAATAGAAACTGTCAATACTTCTATCGCCTCCCTTCCCTGTGGATACGACCCGTTAAGCCAATGCTATAACGGAAGTATCGAGGGTACACTAAGCACATTCGAGCTTTTCATTGATTTCAGATAATATGCATTTTTGAGTGCTAGTTCCGCCCCGATCAAAATTTTGGCGCCGTTACCGGGGAAGGGAAAGGTTTCGTTTTCACGTTTTTGTTAACATTGTCTTCTATTTTGGTGTGCAGGACATTCTTTACAGGTTCTTAATCTTGCAGAACATAAGCTAGCTTTGCCTCTCCCTGCTCTTGAAAGCAGGGCCCCAGATTCCAAAAGAAAGCCGCGAAATCGCGACATTTGCCGCGCAACCGCGGCCATTGTGCAATAATTCTGTATCTTGTTTGTTCTGGGATGTGTATCTTGTAATAGCTAGTTGATTTGTGCTGCTATCTTTCTTGCTGTGATTGCCTACACACCATAAAAATAAAAGAACTAAAATACGGTATTTGGACGCTTTTAAAACGGTTTAGACATTTGCATTTAGGCACGTGTCAATTCAATTCCAAGATACTGTATTTTGTTCTATTGTTGTGATCTGGATGGAGATGGACATATGGCATTGCATATAGCATAGGACAAACACGTGGGTGATTTATCGCTTTGTGTTATATTCTTGTCTATATTGCACACTTGCACAAATTGCAATTAAGGGCAAAACCCAAACAAGATAAGGTGGGATTTCATTACCCTTCCTTAGCCCAAAAATCATCTCCCCACTCACACAACCCAAGCCCTAATAAAATTTGAATAGACGTTGGCCCCTAGGGACATCTAGGTCTAGGTCAACCCTCTTATTGGCTTGGTTTTGATTTTTCTTTTCTTTTTGTTTGTTGTTTAATTTTTTCTTTTTGTTTGTGATTGTTTGTGAAATGGCATTCAACGAACAATTCTTTCAATTCGAATATGAATCCATATTTCACACCAACCCCATTTGATTCGGATAATTCCAACCCGGCGTTTTACAATATGCACCAACTAAATACACCGGTTGGCCTTATCCGAATCAATACACCCCATACCCACATTCTTATGACTATAATTTCCAAAATAATTTCAACTCTCCACAGAGTCAATGGGGATTAACGTACCCCGAGTCAAATTTTCAACCATCTTGTCCATCATTTTCACCTTATCCACAATATTCATTCCCCGAATGTGCTTCCTATACTCCTTTTCCTGAACCACCAATTGAAGAAAAATCTGAGTTACTAAAGAGTTTAGAAGCCAATCTACAAAGGGCCGAGCAACAACTTCAAGAAACATTGGCCTCTCCAATTCCACCGTATTTTCAAGAGTCTTACTCAGTTCCATCTCCTCATAATGAACAACCATTTGCCTTAGAAATGAGTAAGGAACTTTTATGTGAGTCCAAACAACAATCACAAAATCTGATGGACTCACAATTTCATCACCAATTCCAAAACAACACTGCATCTCTTCAACAAAATAATGAACCAATCACCAGAAAAAGATGCTTGAAATCATGACTCAGGCTCAAAATGCTCGTAACCGTGACATAGATATGATGATCCAAACTCTTCATTCTCATTCTATTTCTAATGTCACTAACCATTCTGTCCGAGCCAAAGAGTCATGTTGTTTTGAAAATCAAGATTCAATTTCAGCACACCCACCTGAACTTGTCCAAACTTCAAATCCCATTGACATTTTGGCAAGTTATCCATTTCCTGAAATTGAACTTGAGCATGAATATGATCATGAACCTCAAATTAGTGATTCAATTCTACTTCCTGATTCAATTATGACTCCGGTGTCTTCACCTGATTTCACTCCTTTTCCCGAGTCAGTATTGGATCCAGTGCCTATTCATTGTGAAATTGAATCACCAATCTCTTATGATGATCATATTGAACTTGACCAATTTCATACTTTTGAAAGACCCATTGATAAATTGGCAAGTTCTCATTTTTGTGGAATTGAACTGAATGAGGAATGTGACTTTGATCCTCCAATTTGTGATCTTGTTCAAATTCCTGAATCATTATTGACTCCTGTTATATTACCCAATTTGAGTAATATTTTAGAGTCAGTTTTGATTCCCATACCTGTCATTCCTGAACTTGAATCACCACTCTTAGAAAGTCACATTCCATCATGGGAAAATGAATGTGGACTTGAGCTTCATCTTCTTGATTTGGACCCACTTCCTGAACCGATCTCGACTCCCGAACCTTTACTTGACTTGAGTCATTTTTCTGAGTCGATATTAGTTCCTGTACTTCCTGAGTCCAAATCAATCATTCCATCTTTTTGTACACCATTCTGGGACATGGGTGTTGATAAATTTGACTCCGAAATTATTTTGAAAATTTGGAAATTAGATTGGGTAAAATTTTTAATAAAAATCATTCATGCATACATCTTTTTAGTGGGTTGTATTATGGAGGTTTCTGGTGGGTTCCACCGGACTCCACGCAAGAATGATTGTGCTGCCTTTCGTGGACCAATCAGACCGCCACCGGAACCACCACCTTGAGGTGATTTTTCCTTCCCTTTCTATTTGTTTCAGCATACATACATCACGATGCATTGAGGACAATGCATGAGATAAGTGTGGGGGAGGGTTTACTAACTTAGAGTTTTTAGATTTTCTTTCTTTTACACTTCTTTTAGAAATCTTCCCTTTTGTATAGGAATTTTCTCTTTCTTTAAAAATTTTTTGAAATAAGAGACAAAGTTTTGATCTATTTTTAAGAAAATTAAGATGATCTTAGAAATTAAGGAAGCCTTAATTATGACATCTTAAACCTAGTTGAAATAATGGATCTTGTTTAAAATTATAGGCTAGGTAAGAAAAATTGGGGAGATATTTTTATCTTGAATTTTTTGCCTTAGATACTATGCACTTCACACTTACACATTTTGGGATGGAAATAAAGACCAAAAATGCCATAAAAATAAAAAAAATAAAAAAATAAAAAAAAGAGAAAAAAAATATATATATATAAAACATCACTTATTAAGCTGGATAACTATGCCTCAAGAAGCATGATTATTCACGCTTAACGGTGATCAAAAAAATAAATAATCCCCCTTAGTTTTGTGGCCTTGTTTACTTGAGTCCTTAAACCCGAGGGATGTTTTCTCATCTGGTGCCCTAGGACCGTCTGGTTTGCGAGTCATCGGTTATAGGCTCGCTACATGGGTAAACTAGAAAGCCTAAACTAAGGGAAGAAAAAGAAAAAAATATATATATAAATAAATGACTTGATGGTTGGAGTTAAAATCCCAGAAATCTTCACTATCACAATGTGCATATTATCTAGTTTTTATGAAAGATAAATTATTCAATCCAATTTTGAATTCTTACCTTAATTGAAGACAAGATCTTGCATAGAGACTAAGTTTAAGGAAGAATGATTTGTGGTGGACTTATGACCTTAGATCACTTATATTTTTGCAAAAATATTTCATAAACTTGTCTCTCTTTCAAAATGTGTTTTTAAAATACTAACATTTGTCTTCTTTCTTTATGGATTTTGTGGGTGCAATCCGCTGAAAACCCTCAGGAGACAACACTCCTCCTCTAGGGTAACCTAGAGGTTTAATGGCTTGTTGCACACGCTCAGTGCAATCGCGTCACCTGCGAAAGTGGTGTAATAACCCTTGTAGTATAGTTTTTTCTTTTTCTTGTTTTGCTCGAGACGAGCAAAAGAATAAGTGTGGGGGTGTGATTAGTCTACAATTCTGCATTTTTATGTCGCATTCTCTCACCGATTTATGAATAAATTGTCGTCTAAATCGTGTTTTGGTCTTAATTGCAGGTAGATCCAAAGTCCAAGGGCAAAGGTGTAATAAGAGCTTAATTAGACCCAATTAAGGGTAATTAAATCCGCATTACTTGGAGGCCAAGTAAGGGATTATCTAGAAGATTCATTGAACCTAGCCTCTTGCGCACATCAGACGAATCTGCGGTCGAAATTACCCGAAACTGGATATACCACGAAGCGTCTCGAAGCCAGACGGAGCCACGGACCAAAACCAGGGACCAGAGTCCCTGGTATTGCCGCGGATCCGCGGCAATACTTGCGGATCCCTGTAGAGCCACGCGTCGATTTTCGACACGTGGCCCCGTCTCGTCTTCTGAATCCTTCTGAGCTCTATAAATAGCCCTGCAGAGAGCCAAAACGGAAGCAGTCTTCGTTTTTAGGAGTAGGTCCAGATTTTAGTGTAGTGTAGGTGAGTGTTCTTCATTTCTTATATTTTTCATTTCTTTTTCTTAGATCATTGTAGTAGGGCTGAGTGATTTCTAGAGAGAGAAAGCAAGGGATTGATGTAATAGAGAGTGACACTCTATGTAAAGATGCCTCCTTTCTCTTCCAATGTAATCTCCTTCACCTTCTACATGATTTCTTACTAGTTTTTCTTCTCATGGCAATCTAACTACTAACCACTAACCATCTAACCACTTACTTGATAATCCACATGAATCAGGTTGCCTCTACAAGGCCTTGTTCTTGCAAGAGCCATTGATGGCCAAAGATGATGGGTTCTAACATCTAACTTGCTAACTTGCTAACTTGCTAACCAAGCTAACTCTCTTTTATTTCATGCTCTTTTATTTCATGCTAGTAGTGTAATGAGTGATGCTTGTATTAGCTTGTTCTTGATGCAATGTTTTGAATGTGATGAACCATCCATGAGCCATGCTTTTTACCGTCTCTTGGAGCCAAGGATTGTGATGGCCAAGGATCAAAATGTGAGGCAACTATCTCGAAGAGGTTAGCATGGTTAGTGGAGCACTTAGTAGTTAGTAGCCATGAGTTTTCTTTTCTTTTGTTTTAGAAATCATTTTCCAAACTCTTTTCTCATTTTTCAATCGATGTTTTCACCGCCTTCTTAGTTCATCCTTGTTCCATTCTATTTTCTATTTTGTTTTTCAAACCACGCTTCACTCTTGTTTTCTTCGCCGTTTTCATCACTCTCCTCACCTACCACATTCTGGATTTCCTTTTCTTTTCTTTCACTTTCTTTTTCATTCTTTCAACAAAGAAGAACTGTTAACATACAACGGGAATAGAAACTGTCAATGCTTCTATCGCCTCCCTTCCCTGTGGATACGACCCGTTAAGCCAATGCTATAACGGAAGTATCGAGGGTACACTAAGCACATTCGAGCTTTTCATTGATTTCAGATAATATGCATTTTTGAGTGCTAGTTCCGCCCCGATCAAAATTTTGGCGCCGTTACCGGGGAAGGGAAAGGTTTCGTTTTCACGTTTTTGTTAACATTGTCTTCTATTTTGGTGTGCAGGACATTCTTTACAGGTTCTTAATCTTGCAGAACATAAGCTAGCTTTGCCTCTCCCTGCTCTTGAAAGCAGGGCCCCAGATTCCAAAAGAAAGCCGCGAAATCGCGACATTTGCCGCGCAACCGCGGCCATTGTGCAATAATTCTGTATCTTGTTTGTTCTGGGATGTGTATCTTGTAATAGCTAGTTGATTTGTGCTGCTATCTTTCTTGCTGTGATTGCCTACACACCATAAAAATAAAAGAACTAAAATACGGTATTTGGACGCTTTTAAAACGGTTTAGACATTTGCATTTAGGCACGTGTCAATTCAATTCCAATATACTGTATTTTGTTCTATTGTTGTGATCTGGATGGAGATGTACATATGGCATTGCATATAGCATAGGACAAACACGTGGGTGATTTATCGCTTTGTGTTATATTCTTGTCTATATTGCACACTTGCACAAATTGCAATTAAGGGCAAAACTCAAACAAGATAAGGTGGGATTTCATTACCCTTCCTTAGCCCAAAAATCATCTCCCCACTCACACAACCAAGCCCTAATAAAATTTGAATAGACGTTGGCCCCTAGGGACATCTAGGTCTAGGTCAACCCTCTTATTGGCTTGGTTTTGATTTTTCTTTTCTTTTTGTTTGTTGTTTGATTTTTTCTTTTTGTTTGTGATTGTTTGTGAAATGGCATTCAACAATAACAATTCTTTCAATCCGAATATGAATCCATATTTCACACCAACCCCATTTGATTCAGATAATTTCAACCCGGCGTTTTACAATATGCACCAACTAAATACACCGGGTTGGCCTTATCCGAATCAATACACCCCATACCCACATTCTTATGACTATAATTTCCAAAATAATTTCAACTCTCCACAGAGTCAATGGGGATTCACGTACCCCGAGTCAAATTTTCAACCATCTTGTCCATCATTTTCACCTTATCCACAATATTCATTCCCCGAATGTGCTTCCTATACTCCTTTTCCTGAACCACCAATTGAAGAAAAATCTGAGTTACTAAAGAGTTTAGAAGCCAATCTACAAAGGGCCGAGCAACAACTTCAAGAAACATTGGCCTCTCCAATTCCACCGTATTTTCAAGAGTCTTACTCAGTTCCATCTCCTCATAATGAACAACCATTTGCCTTAGAAATGAGTAAGGAACTTTTATTTGAGTCCAAACAATAATCACAAAATCTGATGGACTCACAATTTCATCACCAATTCCAAAACAACACTGCATCTCTTCAACAAAATAATGAACCAATCACCAGAAAAAGATGCTTGAAATCATGACTCAGGCTCAAAATGCTCGTAACCGTGACATAGATATGATGATCCAAACTCTTCATTCTCATTCTATTTCTAATGTCACTAACCATTCTGTCCGAGCCAAAGAGTCATGTTGTTTTGGAAATCAAGATTCAATTTCAGCACACCCACCTGAACTTGTCCAAACTTCAAATCCCATTGACATTTTGGCAAGTTATCCATTTCCTGAAATTGAACTTGAGCATGAATATGATCATGAACCTCAAATTAGTGATTCAATTCTACTTCCTGATTCAATTATGACTCCGGTGTCTTCACCTGATTTCACTCCTTTTCCCGAATCAGTATTGGATCCAGTGCCTATTCATTGTGAAATTGAATCACCAATCTCTTATGATGATCATATTGAACTTGACCAATTTCATACTTTTGAAAGACCCATTGATAAATTGGCAAGTTCTCATTTTTGTGGAATTGAACTGAATGAGGAATGTGACTTTGATCCTCCAATTTGTGATCTTGTTCAAATTCCTGAATCATTATTGACTCCTGTTATATTACCCAATTGAGTAACATTTTAGAGTCAGTTTTGATTCCCATACCTGTCATTCCTGAACTTGAATCACCACTCTTAGAAAGTCACATTCCATCATGGGAAAATGAATGTGGACTTGAGCTTCATCTTCTTGATTTGGACCCACTTCCTGAACCGATCTCGACTCCCGAACCTTTACTTGACTTGAGTCATTTTTCTGAGTCGATATTAGTTCCTGTACTTCCTGAGTCCAAATCAATCATTCCATCTTTTTGTACACCATTCTGGGACATGGGTGTTGATAAATTTGACTCCGAAATTATTTTGAAAATTTGGAAATTAGATTGGGTAAAATTTTTAATAAAAATCATTCATGCATACATCTTTTTAGTGGGTTGTATTATGGAGGTTTCTGGTGGGTTCCTCCGGACTCCACGCAAGAATGATTGTGCTGCCTTTCGTGGACCAATCAGACCGCCACCGGAACCACCACCTTGAGGTGATTTTTCCTTCCCTTTCTATTTGTTTCAGCATACATACATCACGATGCATTGAGGACAATGCATGAGATAAGTGTGGGGGAGGGTTTACTAACTTAGAGTTTTTAGATTTTTTTTCTTTTACACTTCTTTTAGAAATCTTCCTTTTGTATAGGAATTTTCTCTTTCTTTAAAAATTTTTTAAAATAAGAGACAAAGTTTTGATCTATTTTTAAGAAAATTAAGATGATCTTAGAAATTAAGGAAGCCTTAATTATGACATCTTAAACCTAGTTGAAATAATGGATCTTGTTTAAAATTATAGGCTAGGTAAGAAAAATTGGGGAGATATTTTTATCTTGAATTTTTTGCCTTAGATACTATGCACTTCACACTTACACATTTTGGGATGGAAATAAAGACCAAAAATGCCATAAAAATAAAAAAAATAAAAAATAAAAAAAAAGAGAAAATATATATATATATATATAAAACATCACTTATTAAGCTGGATAACTATGTCTCAAGAAGCATGATTATTCACGCTTAACGGTGATCAAAAAAATAAATAATCCCCCTTAGTTTTGTGGCCTTGTTTACTTGAGTCCTTAAACCCGAGGGATGTTTTCTCATCTGGTGCCCTAGGACCGTCTGGTTTGCGAGTCATCGGTTATAGGCTCGCTACATGGGTAAACTAGAAAGCCTAAACTAAGGGAAGAAAAAAAAAAAATATATATATAAATAAATGACTTGATGGTTGGAGTTAAAATCCCAGAAATCTTCACTATCACAATGTGCATATTATCTAGTTTTTATGAAAGATAAATTATTCAATCCAATTTTGAATTCTTACCTTAATTGAAGACAAGATCTTGCATAGAGACTAAGTTTAAGGAAGAATGATTTGTGGTGGACTTATGACCTTAGATCACTTATATTTTTGCAAAAATATTTCATAAACTTGTCTCTCTTTCAAAATGTGTTTTTAAAATACTAACATTTGTCTTCTTTCTTTATGGATTTTGTGGGTGCAATCCGCTGAAAACCCTCAGGAGACAACACTCCTCCTCTAGGGTAACCTAGAGGTTTAACGGCTTGTTGCACACGCTCAGTGCAATCGCGTCACCTGCGAAAGTGGTGTAATAACCCTTGTAGTATAGTTTTTTCTTTTTCTTGTTTTGCTCGAGACGAGCAAAAGAATAAGTGTGGGGGTGTGATTAGTCTACAATTCTGCATTTTTATGTCGCATTCTCTCACCGATTTATGAATAAATTGTCGTCTAAATCGTGTTTTGGTCTTAATTGCAGGTAGATCCAAAGTCCAAGGGCAAAGGTGTAATAAGAGCTTAATTAGACCCAATTAAGGGTAATTAAATCCGCATTACTTGGAGGCCAAGTAAGGGATTATCTAGAAGATTCATTGAACCTAGCCTCTTGCGCATATCAGACGAATCTGCGGTCGAAATTACCCGAAACTGGATATACCACGAAGCGTCTCGAAGCCAGACGGAGCCACGGACCAAAACCAGGGACCAGAGTCCCTGGTATTGCCGCGGATCCGCGGCAATACTTGCGGATCCGCGGCAATCCTGTAGAGCCACGCGTCGATTTTCGACGCGTGGCCCCGTCTCGTCTTCTGGATCCTTCTGAGCTCTATAAATAGCCCTGCAGAGAGCCAAAACGGAAGCAGTCTTCGTTTTTAGGAGTAGGTCCAGATTTTAGTGTAGTGTAGGTGAGTGTTCTTCATTTCTTATATTTTTCATTTCTTTTTCTTAGATCATTGTAGTAGGGCTGAGTGATTTCTAGAGAGTGAAAGTAAGGGATTGATGTAATAGAGAGTGACACTCTATGTAAAGATGCCTCCTTTCTCTTCCAATGTAATCTCCTTCACCTTCTACATGATTTCTTGCTAGTTTTTCTTCTCATGGCAATCTAACTACTAACCACTAACCATCTAACCACTTACTTGATAATCCACATGAATCGGGTTGCCTCTACAAGGCCTTGTTCTTGCAAGAGTCATTGATGGCCAAAGATGATGGGTTCTAACATCTAACTTGCTAACTTGCTAACCAAGCTAACTCTCTTTTATTTCATGCTCTTTTATTTCATGCTAGTAGTGTAATGAGTGATGCTTGTATTAGCTTGTTCTTGATGCAATGTTTGAATGTGATGAACCATCCATGAGCCATGCTTTGTACCGTCTCTTGGAGCCAAGGATTGTGATGGCCAAGGATCAAAATGTGAGGCAACTATCTCGAAGAGGTTAGCATGGTTAGTGGAGCACTTAGTAGTTAGTAGCCATGAGTTTTCTTTTCTTTTGTTTTAGAAATCATTTTCCAAACTCTTTTCTCATTTTTCTATCGATGTTTTCACCGCCTTCTTAGTTCATCCTTGTTCCATTCTATTTTCTATTTTGTTTTCCAAACCACGCTTCACTCTTGTTTTCTTCGCCGTTTTCATCACTCTCCTCACCTACCACATTCTGGATTTCCTTTTCTTTTCTTTCACTTTCTTTTTCATTCTTTCAACAAAGAAGAACTGTTAACATACAACGGGAATAGAAACTGTCAATGCTTCTATCGCCTCCCTTCCCTGTGGATACGACCCGTTAAGCCAATGCTATAACGGAAGTATCGAGGGTACATTAGCACATTCGAGCTTTTCATTGATTTCACATAAAATACACTATTGAGTGCTAGTTTCCCCGTCGATCAATCACCTTGCTCCTTCCATGTTAGATGTTTCTAACATCAATATGTGAAAGTTTAGAATGAGTGCTTATTTAAAAACCCTAGGTTTGCATGTCTACCTTGCCACTACCAAAAAAACTATTTTGATAATGACAAGTATATTGAGGCTAATATACAAGCTTTAGATGCACTTAAGCATTCACTGAGTATAGAATATTTGTATATAGTTTCTCATTGTGATTCCGCTTTTGCAGTATAAAACATATTGACCTCTCCCAAGCTACAAACGATAAACTATGTGGAGAAAGAATCTAGTGAATATGACTCCGATCAAGCTTGCTACATTGTCTAAGGGAATGACTCCCTTGAGGTAAACTCGGACACTCAACTAGATGATAGTGCTACTTCTTCAGGTAATGACAATATGGATGTCGATGCCTTAAATGAAGAAATTTCATTATTTTGTGAAAACTTTCTTGAAAAATACAAACTTTTGAAAAAGAAAAGTTTTGAATTAAAAGAAGAAAATAAAAATTTATTTTTTAAACTTGTTTTGGTTTTGCACGAGAGGGTGGAGAGCTCAAATGAAAGGGACTCATTGAAATCTCAACTTAACCTTGCCTTAAATGAAAATAAATTTTTAAAGAATAAAAAAAATTATAATGATGTTTTGAAGAAAATGAGGTTTTGTCTTCAAAACTTGAAATTGTTTTAAAAGAGGACAATTCTTTGAAAAATAAAAATTGTTTTGATTTTAAAAGAATTGGATTTAGTTTCAAAAGAAAATACTTATTTGAAAAATGATTTAGATTCTCATGTTTGTCATGCTACTATAACTTCATCATCTAGTGTTTCTAATGTATGCTCCACTTCTTCTTTAATAATTGAAAATGATATTTGCATGTTGAAAAATAGTGTAGATTGTTTGGGCTCGATTTTGAGCCAATGTGCTATGGATCACAAGAAATTTGAATCCATGTTTCGCAAGAAACATGCATTACATATTCATGCACACCATTCACAGTATACATTTGCTCATTATGCTCACACACATGATTCTATGTATGCTCATGTGTACACTTATACACATTGTGGACGTACGGGCCACCTTGCAAAATTTTGTTATGATAGAATAGATAATTCAAATTTTACAAATAAATTTGTTTGGGTTAGAAAAGGTGATAATCCTCATGGACCCAAGAAAGTATGGGTACCAAAATCCACTCCTATTGTATTTGATGTAGGCGTGGGCTCTCATTTGACGTGAGGGTTTTGGTGCCTTGATGGTGGATGCGTTTGAGCTTGATGGACACTACATTGGATGTATCACTTTCAAGAAAGTTTGGTGGGAGGACCACTATGGTTTGAAGACCTAGAGATTAGCCCTATTGATTTTGGTAACTATCTCTAACTCCTATTTTATTTTACATGCTTTTGAAATTGATGTTCTTAGAATGTATTGGTTTTCATGTTTTTCATGTTCATTAGATTTAAATACAATATTTATTAGACTTGTGTATACATATGTAGTATTTGAGCTACACCTATGTTTATATGGAATATTATTTTTGTGTTCTCACTATAGTTTAGCTATTGTGTATATTCTACTCTAAAGCACGTACATTTACCCTAAAAATCATGTTTGTTTATGATTTTGCACTTCATGCTTTAGATTACATGTTTAGATGTAATTTTTATTAAAACTTGTGTTTATACTTGTACAACTAGTGAGCCACATTTGATTATTATATGTTTGTACGCTATTGCTCATTTGTACCCATTAGATGTACTTGTATAGCCTAGTTTGATGACTTATGCATTTTAACTTGTATTCCTTATTTTTGTACATGTTTTCATAAAATATGTTTAGCTTCATGTATATGTAAAGTTTGTCTAAAACTAATATATATATTTCTATCCTAGAGTCACTTGCTTTTCATGCAAAATTCTTTTATGGACTCGTTTATATTTGGGATATGTATGTATACTTTTAGTTTCAAAAAAACATACATATATACCTTGAAGCCTATTTAGTTTTGATGATTTCTTATTTTTGATAAAAGGAATTTCATATGAGTTTCATTGCCTATTTTCATGATTATGCTTTTCACATGATTCTTGTACACTCACATTATTTATGTTTACTCATGACTTTATTTTATGAGTACATTTTTGAGCTTTATAGATCTTGAGTGATAATTTTTTGTGTACTTAGCAATGCTTCATGGGATATATGATTTGGTTTCATGATTTTAAAAGATCTTTAGCTAGTTTGTCAAAAATTATTTTAAACTAGTTTCTTGATTCTTAAATTGGTAAAGTTTTCAAACATATTAAATTATTTTCAAATCATATTTTTAAAATCCCTACCTTCCAACGGCGGATGGTTGAGCGGCCATACCTTATATACCCTTATTAAATGTCTTTTAAATATGTACATGAATAAAGTTGTAGGTATGAGTAATACACATGATCTTCATGATATTTCATTTTTGTGTACTTATATATGTTTTCCAATATATGTATGCTTCAAATTTCAATTAGTATCAATTTCAATTAGTATTTCCATTTTCATACATACATATATATGATTTGATTATGCTTGTTTTATAATATCTTTACATGATTAAAGTACAAATTATGTTTATGTTAAGCATGATTTTATTCTAAGTGTTAATTGGTATCTTTACAAGCTTATACATTGATTTCAATTGGTATTTCAATTGCTAATCATTTCAATTGGTTTTATAATTGATATTTCAATTGGTATTTATTTGGTATCAAAATGTATTTCATGTTTCACATTCAATTGGTATCAAAATCTACTATTGGTATCTTAAATTTTTTTTTACAGGTGGTACCAAAATTTGTTATGTCAACTTCAATTTAATTTCAATTGGTTTCAAAATGTACTTCATGTTTCACTTTCAATTGGTATCAAAATCTACTATTGGTATCTTAAATTTTTTTTCAAGTAATGCCAACATTTGTTTTATCAACTACAATTTAATTTCAATTGGTATCAAGATTTACTTTGTTGACTTCTAGAAGGTTCAAATTTGTTTTAAAAGTGGTTTCAAAATTTTTTGATATGTATTGCCTATATGTAAGGGGAGCTTAACATCTTCTCTATATATAGATTCATGTTGAGTGTATCTCACATTTAGGAGCATGACCCCTCTTCTTTATGTGATACATGTGTGTAGGGGGAGCTTAACATCTCTATCTATACATTGTATATTATGCTTTACGCGGTTAGGGTCTAATCATCCTTCTTCATGTAATGCATGTGTGCAGGGGAAGCTAACTTATCGTCTCTCCTCTTCATAAATGTATATCGCATATACATCTTTATTGTTTGATTGTCTTCACCCCTTTGTTGATGAATTGACAAAAAGGGGGAGAAGAATTTAAAGAGTTTATATATGCATGTTTATTTTCTTATTTATGCATATATGTTTGTATTTAGTTTATGCATTTCATTGAATATTTATTTGTTTATTGTTATGTATGAGTTAAGGGGGGCTTTTATGAAGCTTATCTTTAATCCATGCATATATAACGCCATGAGTTTTGTCATCATCAAAAAGGGGGAGATTGTTGGCCCAAAGGCCCATCACTCTAGTTTTGATGATGATTAACTCATGTAGTTATAGTTCTATTGATCTTGTGCTTATTTAGTTTCAGATATTTGATCAAGATCTTAGTAGATATTTAGCTTCAACAAAGGAGTTTGGAGCTAATACATGTAGATTCAATAGCTCGCGCGTCAAGATCGTATCCAGTACTCAAAGAGGAGTCAAGCTCTTTGGATCGTGTTTGGATCGAGTCGGCTTGGAGAAGGAGTTCTACAAGAAGACTTCGATTTGTGTTTAGTTTAGTTTGTATTTAGATTTTGTGTAAGATAGACTAGTGTTGATATGCTCAAGTTCACACACACACAAAAGTTTCAATATGTTTGTTTTTCGGTTTAACCGGTTTTGGATTTCAACTATACATACATATGGTTTTCATGAATAGATAGAATCAAAACAAGTTTACATGGTTTAATGTATATAGAATTTCATCTATATACATCTATGTTTCATATATTTAGAAAAACTTAATTTGATGATTCTATTTCATGTGTTTAGAGTTTTATAGTTAACAAAACTTATCTTTGAATTTAATGTCAAAAACATAGATATATCTTTTATATATATAATAGATTCTATCCATACACTTTATGCTTCAAAGAGTTTAAATATTTTATTTTTGTATTTATATAAGTTTGAGAAAAATCGGATTTGTATTTCAAAGTTTAGTTTTTGAAAAATACCGATTTTGTGTTAAAGCTTAATTTCTATATCATAAAAATATTTCAAATAGTTTGTAATATGTGTTGATTTTTTATCACACATATTTATTCTTCAAATATTTATAAGAACCGCTTTTTGTGAAATTTATGAGAATTTATGAGATTTTATTGGAGTTAAAAAGACTTAGTTTCTTAACCCATTTTTCCCAGCCAGATCCTGCTGGCGGTTGACCGGAGCGGTCGACCGATGTGCACGAGGACGTGCACAAGGCGAGCCTAGAAGGCCGGTCGACCGACTGTAACTACCCAACTCTTGAGCTGTGCCAGTCGACAGGGCAGTCGACCGGAGGCTCAACGGTCAAAAATTTGACCGTTGGCCGGTCGACCGAAGGTCAATTTGGACCTTTTCTGGCTGCCAACGACTATATTCTTGAGGGCCTATTTAAAAGGGTTCTCTTAGACTGTTTTCAACAAGATTTTTAAGAGTCTTTCTTCTCATCTTTTCAAGTGTTCAGCAGTAAGTTTTAAAAGAGTTTTTGCGCCAAAAAGATTTATCTTTTATTTATTTTAAAGTGTTGGAAAATCAAAAAAAAAGAGTCTTTGGGAAATTGATTTTGATCTTTATTTCAATATCTATCTTGTGTTTTTCTTAAGTATTTTTCTTTATTATTTTCATTTTCAAACACTTTGTTTTCTCACACTTGAGCTGTCATATCTAATCCTATCTATAGGATCTTGTTTTTGAGAGAAAAATTATTTGTGGTCTATTGTGATCACTAAGTGTTGTTTGTGCTCTATTGTGATTACCAAGTTGTAATCTCTTATTTGCTTTGGGTTGTGTTTATCCCTCTTGTGTAGAGGTGATTGTTGTTTGGCTTTGTGCCCCCCTCTTGTGTAGAGGTAATTGAGTTTTTGGCTTTTTGCCTTACCTCTTGAGTAGAGGTGGTTGTGTTAGAGAGAGGAGTTATATACTCTAAGTTTGTAATTGCAAATTCCTCGGTGGAGGTTCCCTCTGTGGGAGGTCCTGTGTGGACATAGTAGAAATTCTTCTGTGTGAAGGCGGGGACGTAGAGCAGTGGCTCGAACCTCAAAACATATCTTGGTGTTTGTGTTTGATCTATTATCTCTAAACTCTATCTCTCTTATATCTTGCATTGCTTCATATTGCTCATATTCATACATGCTTGGTATTGGTTGTATGTACATACTTGTGTTGAACCAAGAAAGCTTCATATAGCACCTCAACTCTTATTTAGAGAAATCTAGAGGAGATAGTCCAGAGCCCTTCATCGGAAATTCGGCTACACTCTTTGGTTACACATAGTGTGTTGCAATTAAATTTTAATTCCGCATCATTTATCATTACATTAGCTAGTACACCTATTCACCCCCCCTCTAGGTGTATTTTCACCTAGTTGGTCTCGAGCATATATCATGTGCTTTATGTTTGGGTATTGATTACTTCAGTTATTCAGTTAATAGAGATTGAGTTATTATGATAGTGATCTAGTTGTTATCGGTGATCGTGTATTTCAGAGTTATCAAATAACAGTTATCAGTTTATCAGTTATTGGTGAGACTATTTGTGGTGATCATATGATGTGTTAAGAGTTTATAAGAGTTGTCAGATATCAATATCAGTTATCAGTGATTAGTGTTCTATTGTATTAATGACTATATTTTCAATATTCAGATATCAGTTATTAATTGTCAGTGATCAGTTGTCAGATATCAGTTGTCAGTTGTCAGATATCAGCTAGTATTGACATCATCAGTTGTTAGAGATATCCAATCATTATTCCATCTTAATGATAATTCTTATTGTTTGCTTGTTAATAAAAGAAACCAAAACCCGGGGAAAAGGGTAATTTCCTGATAATGCATGTCGTGTATTTTTGAAGAATTTATTATGGTATCGAATTATGGGTTTCACCATGAGAAACCAAGGTAGTACTGGCTACCTAATTATTCAGTTGTCAGTTGTCAGGGCTATGCCTGGATTATGGCGCCACACTAGTTGTCTTTTCATGTGGGATGTGATCTTCAGTTATTAGAGCCTTACGACTTGTCCTGATTCAGCGCCAGGGGTATTAGACCGTGGTACCGGGCATGCACGGTACCCTTCCAAAACACATGCACTACATTGGTAGGCAGTTACAATAACGATAATCTTATTTGATATGTGAGAAAACGGCTGTGGTATGGGACACAGCTAAGTAATATATTAGTTAGGTTAATAACAACCAACCAGATTAGTGACATATGCTAAGTTACACATCTTGACATCAGTTGTTTGTTTACAGTTGTATTATTTGTCTTTTATCTGCAGACTTATTCATGTTATTGTTATTCAGCTATCTTTTATTTTAACTTTAGACTTATTGTTATTTTGTACACACTGTTCATATGCACGAGCACTTCCCTTTTTCTTATACACTCATCAGATCGCTTTCTGACGACCCAGAATTTGCACGTTCAGATTGAATATGCTTTATTTCATTTAAAATCCCGTGCATGTTGCGAGGAGCTGGAGTCTCTCTCTACCTGAATCGGGTATTCTTATCTCTTGCCTTCCTGTTATTTCCTAATTCTCGGTATATCAGATTCAATCGTTATTCCAGTTCTTGATTTATGTGATATCCTGTGTGGATGCTTATATGTCATATTATAGTGATCATGATTATTATAGTTTAGATTTTTTATAGCTTATTTTGGGTTACTTAAGGCTTAGCGTGTATATGTGAGGTATTTTTCTTGCGTATATGCGTCGCCGACTCACGTCGCATCTCCACTCCAGTGTATTTCGGAAAGCGGGGCGTGACATTATCTTTTGAGAGTAGAGCTATTTGGTTTGATGGAAAAAGTTTAAGTGAAAAATGAGAATGGAAAATATGAAAGTGTAGTGAAAAATTGAGATTTCTGTAATTCTCATATTCAGTGTTTCGTTGTAATGTGAAAGTGTAAGTGAATAAATATATTGTGTTTTTCGGTGTTTGGTTAGTAATATGGAAGTGGAAGTGAAAAAGTTGACCATAAAATAATATTAAATTAAAAACAATTCTGTGTGTGCCAGGGTAGCGGTTGGCTCCGTCGACTTCGAAATCCTGTCTTTCTCACGTCGAAGAACCGACGGCCCTTCATGCAAGATCCGAGCGCATAAAAGAACTGTAATTGGACTGCACGTGAGATTTACATGACATCAAAATTAATTGTTTTGAGATACAACTTATTACAAGTAAAATTCAAATGATCACAAAATTAACTGTAGCATCCTGAAAGTGAGAAAATGATAGTGTAAAAGTGAGGTGTAAAAGAAAAAAGAGAAAAGGAAAAGCATTTTTCCAATTTTCTGTTGTCGAAATTGATATGCTTAATACAAATTGTTACTTTCAAGATCGGCATTTGCGGAACTGGCAATATGATCAGTACTTGTAAAGAAAAACTGTTCTAAACCAAACTAACAATACCTAAACAAAAGAATAATAAGAAAGAACACAAGAATTTAACGTGATTCAGCCCAAACTTGGCCTACGTCCACGAGGATGAGAGAGCTTGATTAATAACTTAATACAAAGAGATCTAACCTTCTTCTTGATGCAACAAGAGTATGAGTTTTCCTCCTTAATCTAAATCTAGATTACATGAGTATATCTTACCTGTGATGCCCCGATCCGGCGGGTACGGAGACGTCACTGCGACGTATATACGCAGGTCAGAAATACCCTCACGTATATACGCTAAGCATCAGTACAGGTAAGAATCAGATTGCGGAAGAGCAGTTGTAATATACATTCCAACAGAAATAATACAAGAACATGATTATCACAGAGAGTGATACAATATTACAGGAATATTACATTACCAGAAATACAAAAGTACATCATATGAAGAGATATACAAAAGCTGAGAGGTGCTCACGAGCAGTAAGAGGGGTCTCGAGAACCAAACAGGAGAGGAACTGGGAGGAAGAGCTGCGGCGATAATCCAAGCTTCTGCTGCGCTCCAACCGTCACGGAAGAATCTGCTGCGTACTCTGATCAGCTACAGCAAGGCCACCAAGGTCCGGTCTCTAGGATCTGGACATGAGAATCCAGGGTTGTCAGACGCAACCCTACGAGTACATATAATAAAGCTAAATGACGTGCATAACAGGTACATGTGTACATGATCAAGTGTTGTGGTCCAAGCACGTAGGTACAAGAAATGACACGTAATATAAGGAAAATTAAAGGAACGACAGTAAATCATGTATATCGATGAATCTGAAACTGAAAACATGCATGAAGGCAGTATGAAGACAATAGGTACATATAAACATGCGGTAAAAAAGTTAAACATGCGATAAATATAAATATGGATAAAACTAGTTGAACAAGCTCAGATTATGGATTCACGGGACAGATATGTCTAGGGGATAATCTGTTGGCCCAGAGGCCTTCCACTCTAGTTTTGATAATAATTAACTCATGTAGTTATGGTTTACTAATAATCTTGTGATATTTAGTTTCAGATATTTGATCAAGATATTAGTAGGTGATTAGCTTCAACAAAGGTGTTTTGGAGCTTTCACATGGTGATTCAAGAGCTCGAGCGTCAAGTTCATATTTAGCACTCGTTTGGAGTCAAGCTCGGTGGATTACGTTTGGATCGAGTCGACTTGGAGACGGCGCTCTACAAGAAGACCTCGATTTGTTCTAGAATAGTTAGTTTAGATCCATTGTTAAAGATTAGATAGTGTGATATGCTCAAGTTCACAACACACACACGTGTTTTAAGTTTCATGTTTATTAGTTTTCGGTTTTTGGTTTAACGAATCTTGTTTTCATGAATAGATAGAATCAAAACAAGTTTACATGGTTTAATGTATATTAGATTTGATCTATATACATGTATGCTTCATATTCTTAGAAAAACTTATTTTGATAACCTATTCATGTATTTGGGTTTTGTATTTAAACAAAACTTATTTTCGGATTTAATGTCAAAAACATTGATATATATCTCTTTCAGGTATATTGGATTCTATTCATATACTATATGCTTCAAAGTTGTTTAAATATCATGTTTTTGTATTTGCAAGTGTTTTGGTGAAAACGGATTTCCATTTCAAAAATTCAAGTTTTGGAAAATACGGATTTTGGTTTTCGGCAAAATTTGTAAGTCACAAAAATGGCTCAAAATGTTTGTAACATGGTTTGATTTTTACTCAAACATGTTTGTATTTCAAAGATATAACATGAACTGATTTTTATGGAATTTATGAGATTTTATGGATTTATTTGATAATAAAAAGACCAGTTTTTAAGTCCTGAAAATTTGCCCTGCCAGGCTCTGGCGGTCGACCGGGACGGTCGACCGGACCAGTAGTCGGTCGATTGGACCGGTCGACCGATGTGCACAAGACGTGCACAAAGGCCAGTGTGTTTGGCCGATCGACCGAGCGGTCGACCGACTGAAGTCAGCCCACTCTCGGGTTGGCCCGGTCAACCGGGCGGTCGACCAGACAGAGAGCCGTTGCTCTCTAGTTCTGGGCACGGTCGACCGGGTGGTCGACCGGAGGGCTCAACGGTCGATTTTTTGACCGTTGGCCGGTCGACCAGAGGGCAATTTTGCCCCCGCCAGCTGCCAACGGGCAGATTTTGATTGGGCCTAATTATACCCCATTCAAGAGATGTTTTGAACAAGATTTCTAAGAGCCAAAATTCTCATACATTCTAATGTTTTAATACAAGTTTTCAAAAGAGTTTTTAAGCCAAAAGATTTCATCTTTATTTGTTTTCAAGGGTTGAAAAAATTAAAGAAAAATAGAGATTTGGGATATTTGTTTTGTTCTTCATTTTCTATCAAATACAAGTTGTTTTCCCAAGTATTTTTCTTTGTGATTTGATTCCCAACACCTTGATTTCTCACACTTGAGCTTATCTACTATCCTATCTATTAGGATCTTTGTTTTGTGAGAAAAGAAGTTGTTTGTGGTCTTTTTGATCACCAAATTGTAAACCCTCCTTATTTGTGATATCCCTCTTGTGTAGAGGTTGATTGTGAAGGTACACCTAGAGGGAGGGTGAATAGGTGTACGGCTAATCTAATGAACTAAATGCGGAAATTAAAACTTAATTGCAACTACACTTAATGCAACAAACGAGTGTAGCCGAATTCCCGATGAATGGCTCTGGACTAACTCCTCTTGATTCCTCTGAATAAGAGTTGAGGCGCTATATGAAGCTCTCGTGGTTAAGCACAAGTGAGGCACACTCAAACAAAACAAGCATATATGATATGACAATATGAATGATGCAAGGCACAAATAAAAGAGAGTGAGAGAGAGAGAGTTAGAGTCAATGGATCAAACACAAACAACGAGATTTGTTTCGAGGTTCGAGCACCCAGCTCTACGTCCCCGCCTTCACCGAGAAGGATTTCCAATCCACTAACTTGTCCACACAGGACTCCAACTCAGGGAACCTTTACCGAGGATTTGGGGCAACTACAACCAGGAGTACACAACTCCTCTCTCAGCCAATACAACCTCTCACTAGAGGCAACACAATCACCACCTCACACAAGAGGGGTAGGTACCTAGCCAATACAAACCAATCACCTCACACTTGAGGGATTCCAACACAAACTCCACCTCTCACTAGAGGGAGCAAACCACAATCTCAACCTCTCACAAGAGGGAGCCAACCACCACTCCAAATAACCTCTACCCAAGAGAGATACAACAAATAAGGAGGGTTACAACTTGGTGGTCTATCTCAACCACAAACAACCTTTTCCACAAAACAAAAGATCCTATAGAGAGGATAGAATGATATAGCTCAAGTGTGGAAATCAAGGTGTTTTGGAAATCAAATAACAAAGAAAAATCCTTGGGAAAACACTTGTAATATGATAGAAATGAAGATCTAAAGCAATATCCCAAATCCCTATTTTTCTTTGAATTTTCCAAACCCTTGAAAACAAAATAAAGATGAAATCTTTAAGCTCTAAAACACTTTTGAAAACTTATATAAAACACTTGTAGATAGGAGAATTTTTGCTCTTCAAAAACCTTAACCAAAACCCCTACAAATGGGGTATTTATAAGCCCCATGAAAAACTAGCCGTTGGGGCTGTTTTTCAGCCCTGGCGGCTGACGGTCGACCGGCCCGGTCGACCGCCAACGGTCAAAAATTTGACCGTTGGAGCCTTGCGGTCAACCGCCCGGTCGACCGTGCCAATCCAGAGAGCAAATGCTCTCTGGCCGGTCGACCGCTCGGTCGACCGTGGCAAGCCTTACGATCGACCGTCCGGTCGACCGCCCCCACCCGATAGTGGGGTACTTGCAGTCGGTCGACCGCTCGGTCGACCGGCCCAAGTGGCTGGCCAACGTGCACGTTTTGTGCACGTCGGTGGACCGGTCCGGTCGACCGACTCTGGGTCCCTCGACCGCCAGAGCCTGGCAGGGTAATTTCAGAACTTTAAAACTGGGTTTTAATTTTAAAATAAAATCCCATAAAACTTCTAAAATTCCACAAAAATAAGTTCTAACATTATATTTGATATACAAACATGTGTGAAAAATTTCAACACATATTTCAAACAATTTGAACCATTTTTGTGTTATAGAAATTTTGCCGAAAACCAAAACCTGTATTTTCTAAAACTTGGATTTTTGAATTGAAAATTCGTTTTGTCCAAAACTCATCCAAATACAAAAACATGATATGAAATAATATTGAAGCATGTTGTATATGGATATAATCCAATATACATGAAAGATATATATATATATATATATATATATATATATATATATATATATATATATATATATATATATATATATATATATATATATATCAATGTTTTTGACATTAAATCCGAAATAAGTTTTGATAAAATACAAAACCTAAATACATGAATAGGCATATCAAACTAAGTTTGTCTAAGATATAAAGCATACATGTATATAGAACGAATCTAATTATACATAAAACCAAGTGAACTTGTTTTGATATAATATCTATTCATGAAAACCAAGATCGGTTAAACCAAAAACCGAAAACCAATATCCAAAACATAAAACGTGTGTGTTGTGAACTTGAGCATATCACACTATCTAGTCTTTACAGATAGATCTAAACACAAAACTAAACTATGTACCGAAGTCTTCTTGTAAAGCGCCGTCTCCAAGTTGACTCGATCCAAACCATGATCCACCGACCTTGACTCTAACGAGTGCTATATATGATCTTGATGCTCGGGCTCTTGAATCACCATGTGAGAAGCTCCAAAACACCTTTGTTGAAGCTAATCACCAACTAATATCTTGGCTAAAGATCTGAAACTAAACATCACAAGATTATTAGTAAACATAACTACATGAGTTAATCATCATCAAAACTAGAGTGGAAGGCCTCTGGGCCAACAATCTCCCCCTTTTTGATGATGACAAAACTCATGGAGTTATATATGCATGGATTAAAGTTAAGCTTCAAAGAAGCTCCCCCTTAACTCATGCATAGCAATAAACAAATAAATATGGCAATGAAGCACATAAACATGTATGACATGTATGCAAATACAAGGAGATAAACATGCATAAACAAGCATGAAACTCATCAAATTCTTTTTCTCCTATTTGCAAAACATACAAAACATATATGCATAAATATAAATCCTTAAAACATGCATATATACTAAAATACTTCTCCCCCTTTTTGTCAATCATCAACAAAGGGGTTAAAGTAAACACAAAACAATGTTCTCCCCCTTTTTGTCAGAAACAAAAAATCAATAAAGGGGTGAACTCAAATCAATCAATAAAAGATATATGCGATATACATTCATGAAGAGGAAGACGCTAAGTTAACTTCCCTACATATATGCCTTACATGAAGAAGGGATGACAAGCCCTAACTCACATAACGCATAATATGCAATGCATAAGAGGAGATGTGAAGCTCCCCCTATACACGTGTACCGCATAAAGAAGAGTTGTCAAGCTCTTCAATATAAGGTACACTCAACATGAATCTTTATGTAGAAGAGATGTTAAGCTCTCCTTGCATATAGGCAATTTAAATCAAAACATTTTTAATATCTCTTTTTAAAACAAATTTTGAGTTTTAAGATACCAATTGTAAATAAACATTACAAATTTGAATTTTTCTTAAATTAAGATATCACAAGATATAGATACCATATGAAATAAAATCATTTGTACCAAATTGAAGGTAAACAAATAAACATCTTGATACCAATTGAAAGTATTTTTCATTTTGAACATATGATACCAAATTAAAATCATATTCATTTTTCAATTATTTTTCATCATAAAGTATGAGAGTAAAAATCAAAGGTAAACAAATACCAATTGAAAGATAAAATACGAATTTTCTCCCCTTTATGAAATATCAAATAAAACGATGCATAAGCTTGTATTAGGACACCAATTGAAACATAATCAATTGAAATAAGATAGTCATTAAAAAATTAAGCTTAGCATAACCAAAATTTGTGCTCAAAGATATAGACATATAGTAAGCACAAATAAAGCATATATATGTATGAAAAATTAGATATCAATCGAAATTGATACTATATGAAGTGTAAGCATACATATATAAAAACATCTATATGAGTATATAAAAAAAATGTCAATATTGATACCAATTGAAACGATCCAATGATACCAATTGAAAACATAATATGATCAAGTGTATAACTCATATTTCCTACCACCCATTTCATGCGCATGTTTAAAAATATTTTCAATAAAGAGCATACAAGGCATGGTCTCCCAACCAACCTCCCTTAAATGGGTAGGGTTTTCAAAAATAGGTTTGAAAATATAGTAAGTTTGAAAAACTCTACCATATGAAGAATACGAACTAGTTTAATGAAAAACTTGTAAACTAGTACGAAATTCTTCAAGTAAGGAATAAAACAAAACTATATTTCATGAAAAACATGTAAATCACATGATCATCAACACTCAAAATCCATAAAGCCCATATCATACTCATGAAAACACAATCATGAGAAAACAATAAGTAAATTGAGTGTACAAGTGTTATGTGAAACATATCATCATGAAAATAGGCATTAAGCTCAATAAGAAATTCCTTAAAACACAAGAAAATCATCAAAATGATTTAATCTTCAAGGCATATGTATGTCATGTACAAACTACCGTATACATACATATCCAAACATAACCGAGTCCACAAAAGTATATGCATGAAGGCAAGTGGCTCAAGGATGTATATGTATAGCTAATAGTTTAGACAAGATGGACATATACATGAAGTTAAACATGAAAACATGAACAAAATGGGAATACAAGTTAAAACGTATGAATTATCAAAACTAGGCTATACTAGTACATCTAATGGGTACAAATGAGCGTTCAAGCACAAACATGTAATAGTCTATTTGTAGCTCACTAGTTGTACAAGTATACATCCAAGTTTTAATGAAAACTAACATCTAAACATGTAGTTAACATATGAAGCATAGAAATTAAAACAAAAACATATGATCATTATGTACATGCACATGCATAGATCTAGGACATACACATTAGTTAAAAACTAAAGTGAGAACACTAAATATAAATTCATATGAACATGGGTGTCTCAAATACTAATCATGTATATCACTAATCTACTAAACATGGCATATGACATAATGAACATTAAAACATGACTTGCTATAAATGAATGATCTAAAAGCATGCAAACAAAAATGGGAGTTAGAGATCGTTACCAAACCAATGAGGGCAACTCTCCATGTCTCCAAAACAAGGTGGTACTTCCACCAAACTCCCCTTGAAGGTAATGAAAAACACCTAGATGGGGGTGAATAGGTGTTAATGCTAATCTAATGATCTTTTTAAACAAGTATAAATATATGATGCAAACGGTCACTCAAAAAAGAATTGAAGCCGAATTCCCCGTGAAGGGCTCTGGACTAACTCCTCTTGATTCCTCTGAATAAGAGTTGAGGCGCTATATGAAGCTCTCGTGGTTAAGCACAAGTGAGGCACACAACCAAACACAACCAAGCATATAGGAATAAGCAATATGAATCAATGCAAGGCACAACACAAGCATATAAGATATGACAATATGAATGATGCAATGCACAAGTAAAGAGAGAGAGAGAGAGAGAGTTGAGAGTCAATCGATCAAACGCAAACAACAAGATGTGTTTCGAGGTTCGAGCACCGAGCTCTACGTCCCCGCCTTCACCGAGAAGGATTTTCAATCCACTAGGAGTACCGAACTCCTCTCTCAACCAATACAACTGATTGAGGCAAAACCTGTACAAAAAATACGAAATTTCAGATCTAATAATAAACTTGTGCAAGTGCTCAATTCTTCCGCTATAGCAAGTGGCTATGCGGGTCGTGATCCACAAGGAGGGTTTGCGATGGAAGCTTTACAGTTCTTTATTGAAATCGTTAAGAAGAAAAGCGAAGATTCTTTTCTGTTTTTAAGTTAAGAAAAGGAAAAAGGATTATGTTAAAATTAGAGAGAAAATGAAAGATGAAGAAGGTGGAAAAATCAGAAAACAATAAAAGCGACTATGTACAAATGGAGTGAGTGGAGAAGAAAGAGTTGGAAGAGGTGGTGATATAATTTACAGAAATGAGAGAAAGGAAAGAAGATGAAGAAATACTTACCTAGGTTGAGTGATGACTTACCTGAAAACCGTTGCTTGTTCTACCTTTGCTTCGGAGGCGTTCAACGCATAGATCATAAACTCGATCTCAGTCCCCTGGCACATTATATCGTCAAGCCTAGTAAGAACGAGGCGATGCGGATCTTGGAAGAGGAGAATGTCTTCATGAACTATCGCTGGCTCTCACGTAGCTTAGTTATGCTTGCTTTGGATTTCACTTGTAAACTCAACAAATACAACCAAGGTAAAGTAGAAGAGGAAGACGAAAACAAAAGAAAATGAAAGTAAAGAAGAACATAAAACGTTACCTTTATTACTTACTGAGACAATGAAAGAAAGGAGGAGGAGTACATCGGTGTCACTCTCAACATCAGCCTCTCTCTCTTACTTACATGAATCATCATCTAACCTAAGCCTACATACAAGTTACATAAAAAAGAAAAGTAAAACCTAAACCTAGAAATGAAAAGCTTGGCTAAGTCCTATCTCTGCATGGTCCTCCCTTTTGCTTTTGAGTGCAGGTATTTATAGGAGAAATGGAGAGGGTAGAGGAGTATGAAGATAAGTAAATCTGGCAATTTTTGAACTCCCCTTATCTTCAAACTTGATTTGAGGTGGATATTCAGTTCTGATCTGCAGTTTGTTGGCGTGTTGATTGCTGAATATCACATATCAAATGACAGAATTAGAAATAATGATCAACATAAGAGTTGTAGCTCTGTCAGTCTGCTTTCTGGATCATCTTGAATCATCAGAATTGAGATTCTGTAGTAAAAGTTATGATTCGAATACTAAAATATATCTAGTCAGAATCTGAATCAAACTTGCTTCAACCAATCGATTCTGAGAGGATTCTTCTCAACCAGTTTTCAACCTCTTAATTTTGCCTTGATTCATTGAGTTTAAATTAATTCTGATTTAATTCAGAATTTGGTGGGCTTTGGGCTCATTTCTCTTCATCTCCTTAAAGAATGAGCCTGCAAATAAATTAAACAATTAATTAGGACAATGCAGGCTTTTATTCTATAATAAGTATGGAAATATGACACTTAAATATGCAACATTAGCGACTAATCACACCCCCATACCTATCTTTTGCTCGTCCTCGAGCAAAACAACTAAACTATACTAAGGATTATTAGACCACTTTCGCAGGTCGCGCGATTGCACTGAGCATGTGCAACAAGCCGTTAAACCTCTAGGTTTCCCCTAGAGGACGAGTTTTGTCTCGTGAGGGTTTTCAGCGGATTGCACCCACAAAATCCATAAAGAAAGAGAAATAAAGAGTTAGTATTTTTTAAAAGCATTTTGAAAGGAAAAAATATTTGAAATATAATTGTAAGATCTAAGCAATCTATAAGTTATAGGAAAACTAAATTTTTCATTCCTAAACTTAGTCTCTATTCAAAAATTTGTTATCAATTAGAGTAAGGAGTCAAATTGTACTTCTCATCTAGTCTATTACTTTACCCTAAGTCATATGCACTTGTGACTGTGAAAATTTTGACTAAGGGTTCATTAACTCTAACTCTTATGCCTTATTTATTTATATATATATTTTTTGGTGGTATTATTCCTTAGTTTAGGCTTTCTAATCTGCCCATGTAACGAGCCTTTAAACGATGACTCCCAAATCAGACGGTCTTAGGGCACCAGGTGAGAGGACACCCCTAGGACTTAAGGACTCGAGCAAACAAGGCCACAAAACTAAGGATTTTATTATATGAACCTCTTTTAGGCGTGAATACTTATGCTTTATTAGGCACAAATACCCAGCTTAATCAGAGGATTTTTATATATATTTTTCTCAAAACTTATCTAATCATCTTTCGCATAAATACTAAGGCTTTCTTAGGCCAAAGCACCTAGCTAATCAATAATTAGATTCGTTTATCTTTTTTTTTTCTTTTTATAAGGCATAAGAATCTTTGTTTTTGAACCCTAAGTGTGTAAGTGTATGAAGTGTGCATATTTCATCAAGGTAAAGATCAAGACTAAATTACTTTGACAAATTATCTTTCTAACCCTAAAATCAAACAAATAATCTTATTTTGACCAAGTATAAGAAATCCTAATTTGAATTTTCCTATTCCTTAAAATTAACTTAATTTCTTACAAAAAATATGTCAAAGTATTGTTTCCATTTTCAAAAAGTTTTTAAAAGAAAAGAAAATGTTAATTTTTTTAATAAAAAGAAAAGTTATGTTAGACCCTCCCCCACACCTATCTCATGCATTGTTCTCAATGTATGAATTAATGCATAGATGCATGAAAAAGAAGAAAGGGAAGGAAAATGTTACCTTAAGGTGGTGGTTCCGGTGGTGGTCTGATTGGTCTACGAAACGTGGCCCAATCAACTTTGCTTTGAGTTCGGAGGAACCCACCAGAAATATCGTTAATATAACCCATTAAAAAGATAAATCCATGAAGGATTTTTATTAAGTATTTAACCCCATCTAATTTTCATATTCCATAATTGATTTCGGAGTCAAATTTGTCAACCACCTCGTCCCAGAATGGAGTATGAAATGATAGAACAGTTGACTTGGACTCATGAAGGACAGGAATTAATACCGACTCAGGAAGGTGACTTAAGTCAAGTAAAGGTTCAGGAGTCGAAATTGGTTCAAGAAGGGGGTCCAAGTCAAGAAGTTGAAACTCAAGTCCACATGTATTTTCTAACAATGGGATGTGACCTAATATGGGTGATTCTAGTTCAGGAATGATAGGTGGAGGAATCAAAACTGACTCTAAAATATTACTCAAGTTTGGTAACAAAACAGGAGTCAATATTGATTCAGAAAGTTGAACTGGATCACAGATGTGAGAATCTAGGTCACATATCTCATTGAGTTCAATATCAAAAAATGGAGAACTTGCCAATTTGTCAATAGGATCTTCAAAAGTGTATAATTGGTCAAGTTCAATATGATCCTCAAAGATGGGTGATTCAATTTCATTATGAATTGGGCCAGGATCCAATGTCGACTCCGGGAAAAGATTGAAGTCAGGTAAAGATACCGGAGTCATTATTGAATCAAGAAGAAGAATTGAATCACTAAGTTGGGGTTCAAGATCATATTCATTTTCAAGTTCGATTTTAGGAAAAGGATAACTTGCCAAATTATCAATTTCATTTGGAGTTTGGGCAAGTTCAAATGGTTGTGCTGAAATGGAATCTTGATTTCCAAAACTACATGACTCTTCGGCTCTAACAGAATAGTTAGTGACACCAGGACGGTGGGAACGTAGAGATTCGACCATCATATCTATGTCACGATTACGAGTTTTTTGAGCCTGAGTCATGGCTTCAAGCATCTTTTCATAGTTGATAGGTTCATTGTTTTGATGAAAAGATGAAGAATTGTCTTGGAAGTGGTAATGAAATTGTGAGTCCATCAGATTTTGGGATTTGTGTTTGGACTCACGCATACTCATTTCCAAAATTGATGGTTTCCTATTTTGGACAGGTGGAACTGAGTATGAATCTTGAACATAATATGGACTGGGTGGAGAAGGAGGACAAGGTGGTTGGAAATTATGCTCGGGGGAGGTGAATCCCTACTGACTCGGTGAAGAGTTGAAATCATTATGGAAATTATAGTTATTAGATTGGGGGTATGGGTTATATTGATTCGGATAAGACCAATCCGGCACACTAGGTTGGTCAAAGTTATGATATGCCGGGTTGGTAATATCCGAAAATGAAGTCGGTGTGTAATATGGATTATTATTGTAGTTGACAAAATTATTATTATAGTCCATATCACACAATAGAATACAAACAAAGAAAAACAAACAAATAAGCAAATAAATAAAATAAAAAAAATTCTAACTAGGTTAGGGAGACCTATGACCTAGACGACTCCTAACTGATTAGACTGTCCACGGGAGGTCTAATGTAGACTTTGACCACAAGCTAATCAGCCAGGTCAGGGCAAGATTGGTGGGAGGTTTTCCGTCAAAGACGTTCCTTAATTAAATAACCACCAACCTTCGGGCTTTCGGCCCTCAATCCCTTTCCTAGACACTAATTTTGCAGGAGTCAGATTCCAACACTTTTTCCCCTTAAGATAATCTCCTAATTGAGTCCGAGATGTCCCTAGGGCCAACGTCTACTCATTTTAAGTTAGGCTTGGGTTAGTGAGTGCTTGGAATGTGATTATTGGGCTAAGAAAGGGTGATTAAATCCCCACCTTATCTTGTTAATGGATTAGTGCCCTTAAGATCAATTTGTGCAAGTGTACAAGATATATAAGATTCACTCAAAGAGATATAAATCAACCAAGAAGTGAGTCCTATGCTAAATGCAATGCATACGTACCTTGCTCCAGCACTCTTCAACAGTAAAAATAAATGAATTGAAAAGACGCGTGCCTAAAATGCAACGTCTAATCAATTTTTAACTTTTGCAACAAACGTTTTACTGTTGATTATTAGCAGGCTTATGTGATGGCATATAAGAAATAAATAATTGCAGCAAACTAGAATTTGCAAACTAAGCGGCCCTGCAAAAAGCTGTTAGTAGTCAGCTCTTCATTGCCGCGGATCCGCGGCTTTTGCCGTAAAAACGCGGCAATTCAGAGGGCAATGGGTCTCTGCTTTCTAGAGCAGAGGCCCAATACCACTTGTATGTCACTGCAATATTAATTTTCTGCTTTGATTGCCCTGTAACCTGCAACAGAGAAGAAAATTCGTTTAGTTCTAAAAAATTTTCAAGAAAAATTCAGATTTCAATAAAAACATGTTACCCTCCCCGGCAACGGCGCCAAAATTTGATTGAGGCAAAACCTGCACAAAAAATATGAAATTTCTGATCTAATAATAAACTTGTGCAAGTGCTCAATTCTTCCGCTATAGCAAGTGGCTATGCGGGTCGTGATCCACAAGGAGGGTTTGCGATGGAAGCTTTACAGTTCTTTATTGAAATCGTTAAGAAGAAAAGCAAAGATTCTTTTTTATTTTTAAGTTAAGAAAAGAAAAAGAATTATGTTAAAATTAGAGAGAAAATGAAAGATGAAAAAGGTGAAAAAATCAGAAAACAATAAAAGCGACTATGTACAAATGGAGTGAGTGGAGAAGAAAGAGTTGGAAGAGGTGGTGATATAATTTACAGAAATGAGAGAAAGGAAAGAAGATGAAGAAATACTTACCTAGGTTGAGTGATGACTTACCTGAAAACCGTTGCTTGTTCTACCTTTGATTCGGAGGCGTTCAACGCATAGATCATAAACTCGATCTCAGTCCCCTGGCACATTATATCGTCAAGCCTAGCAAGAACGAGGCGATGCGGATCTTGGAAGAGGAGAACGTCTTCATGAACTATCGCTGGCTCTTACGTAGCTTAGTTATGCTTGCTTTGGATTTCACTTGTAAACTCAACAAATACAACCAAGATAAAGTAGAAGAGGAAGACGAAAACAAAAGAAAATGAAAGTAAAGAAGAACATAAAAACGTTACCTTTATTACTTACTGAGACAATGAAAGAAAGGAGGAGGAGTACATCGGTGTCACTCTCAACATCAGCCTCTCTCTCTCTTACTTACATGAATCATCATCTAACCTAAGCCTACATACAAGTTACATAAAAAAGAAAAGAAAAACCTAAACCTAGAAATGAAAAGCTTGGCTAAGTCCTATCTCTGCATGGTCCTCCCTTTTGCTTTTGAGTGCAGGTATTTATAGGAGAAATGGAGAGGGTAGAGGAGTATGAAGATAAGTAAATCTGGCAATTTTTGAACTCCCCTTATCTTCAAACTTGATTTGAGGTGGATATTCAGTTCTGATCTGCAGTTTGTTGGCGTGTTGATTGCTGAATATCACATATCAAATGACAGAATTAGAAATAATGATTAACATAAGAGTTGTAGCTCTATCAGTCTGCTTTCTGGATCATCTTGAATCATCAGAATTGAGATTCTGTAGCAAAAGTTATGATTCGAATACTAAAATGTATCCAGTCAGAATCTGAATCAAACTTGCTTCAACCAATCGATTCTGAGAGGATTCTTCTCAACCAGTTTTCAACCTCTTGATTTTGCCCTGATTCATTGAGTTTAAATTAATTCTGATTTAATTCAGAATTTGGTGGGCTTTGGGCTCGTTTCTCTTCATCTCCTTAAAGAATGGGCCTGCAAATAAATTAAACAATTAATTAGGACAATGCAGGCTTTTATTCTATAATAAGTATGAAAATATGACACTTAAATATGCAACATTAGTGACCAATCAACAACCTCCACCGAGGCAATACAAACACCACCTCACACAAGAGGGGTAGGCCCGTAGCCAAACAACAAATCACCTCGCACTTGAGGGATACAAATCCAACTCCACCTCACACAAGAGGGAGTAAACCACAACCTCAACCTCTAGCAAAGAGGGAGCTAACCACAACCCAAATCAACCTCTACCAAAGACGGATACAACAAGTAAAGGGTTTATAACTTAGTGGTTTCCTCAACCACAAACAATTTTCCCACAAATAAATGATCCTATAGAATAGGATAGGAGATATAGCTCAAGTGTGGAAAACTAAGTGTTTTGATCAAAGAAAATCTTTTGGAAAAATACCAAATAGATATAGAATTTTAGACCAAGAAACTAATTCCCAAAAACCTATTTTCTTTGAAATAAACAAAACACTTTAAAACAAATAAGATGAATCTTTTTGGCACTAAAACACTTTTGAAAACTTATTTAGAACTCTAAAAAAACTCTGTAATTTTTGCTCTTGAAATCTTAACCAAAATCTCAAACAAATGGGGTATATATACTCCTCCCAAGAAACTAGCCGTTGGAGCTGAAAAACAGCTCTGGCGGCTGGCGGTCGACCGCCCGGCCGACCGCCAACGGTTAAAAATTTGACCGTTGGAGTCCTTCGGTCGACCGCCTGGTCGACCGCCCAAATCCAGAGAGCAAATGCTTTCTGGCCGGTCGACTGTGCCTTGCTTACGGTCGACCGTTCGGTCGACCGCCCCCACCCGAGAGTGGGGGACTTGCAGTCGGTCGACCGCTCGGTCGACGGCTCAAGTACCTGGCCAACGTGCACAAGTTTGTGCATGTTGGTCGACCGTCCCGGTCGACTGACTCTGTGTCCGGTCGACCGGCCCGGTCGACCGCCAGAGCCTGGCAGAAGGCAATCTGGGTCAGAAAAACTTGGTATTTTTATATCTAAAAAATCTCATAAAACTTCTAAAAATTCACAAAAAATAGTTTTATCATAATACATTGATATATAAACTTGTGTGAAAAATTTTAACACAAATTTCAAACATTTTGAACCATTTTTGTGTTATGAAAAAATTACCGAAAACCAAAAACCGTATTTTTCCAAACTTGAATTTTCAAATGAAAATATGTTTTGTCCAAAACTTATCCAAATACAAAAACATGATACTTAACACTTTGAAGCATGTTGTATATGGATAGAAATCCAATATACATAAAACATATATATATTCATGTTTTTGACTTTTAATTCCAAAAATATGTTTTGTTAAAAATACAAAACCTAAACCACATGAATAGGTAAGTCAAAATAAGTTTGTCTAGGAAGTTAAGCATGCATGTATATAGAATGAATCTACTATACATAAAACCATTTAAACTTATTTTGATCTAACTATTCATGAAAACCAATCTCGGTTAAACCAAAAATCGAAATACCAATATCCAAAACATAAAACGTGTGTGTGTTGTGAACTTGAGCATATCACACTATTCTAATCTTTACAAATGGATCTAAAACACAAACTAAACTAGGGTATCGAGATCTTCTTGACGAACTCCGTCTTCAAGTCGACTCGATCCAAACCGTGATCCAACGAGCTTGATTCCAACGAGTGCTATGTATGATCTTGATGCTCGGGCTCTGGAATCACCAAGTGAGAAGCTCCAAAACTCTTTTGTTGAAGCTAATCACCAACTAATATCTTGATTAATGATTTGAAACTAAACATCACAAGATTATTAGTAAACATAACTACATGAGTTAATCATCATCAAAACTAGAGTGAAAAGCCACTGGGCCAACAGGTAATGCATCCAAATAGTTCTCTTTAAGCTCGGAACGCATCCACCTCAAGGCACCATCACTCTCACGTCATGCGAGAGCCCACACCTACATCAAATATAATAGGGGTGGTCTTTGGTACCCACACTCTTTTGAGTCCATAGGGGTTAGTTCCTTTCCTAACCCAAACAAATTTAGTTGCTAAATTTGTATCATGTACACGATCATAGCAAAATTTAGCAAGGTGGCCCTTACGTCCACAATGTGTACAAGTGTACACATGAGCATATATTGTGTGATGGGTGTGACCGTGAGGAGCATGTGTATACCGTGTATGGTGTGCATGCAAAGAAGGAACTTGTTTCTTTCGAAACATAGTTTCCAAACGTGTATGGTTCATGGCACAATGGCTCAAAGTGGAGCCAAACAATCCATATTCTTCTTTAACAAGTTTATATCATTTTCAATGTTAGAAGAAGTGGAGCATGTAATAGGTGAGCTAGAAAGTGAAGCTACACTAGCATGGCAAACATGTGAATCAATATCAATTTTCAAGGATTCATTTTTCTTTAAACAAACTTCTAAATCCTTTGAAATAGAAGCAATTTTCATTTTTAAAGAATCATTTTTTTTTAAAACAAAATTAACTTTTGAAGACAAATTTTCATTTTTCTTCAAAATTATTTCACAATCATTTTTGTTTTTCAGAAATTCGTTTTCTTTTAGGGCAAGATCTAGTCTAGATTTCAATGAATCCCTTTCATTCGAAATCTCCACTTTCACTTACAAAACCAACTCAAGCTTTGAAAATAAATCCTCTTTTTCTTTATTTAATTTACAAGTTTTCTTTTTCAAAACTTTATATTTTTCAAGGAGGTTTTCACAAAAAATAGATAACTCTTCATTTAATGCATCGGCATCCATACTATCAAGATCATCAAATGAAGAGCTAGCACTATCTAGTTGAGTATCCGAATGTACCTCAAGGGAGTCATTCCCTTGGACCATGTAGCATCGTTTTTCGGATTCGTCTCCACTAGATTCATCCTCCGTTAGGATTGGCAATTGAAGCTTGGAGGAGGTCAACGTGTTCCACACTGCAAAAGCGGAATCACAGTTAGAAACTAAGCACAGATATTCTTTGTTAAGCGTGCTTCTAAGTACCTCAAGGGCTTGTGCATTGGCCTCTATATGCTTGCTATTACCAAGATAGGATTTCTTGGTAGCGGTAAGGAAAACATGCAAGCCTAGGGTTTTCAAATACATGGACATCCTAAATTTTCACATGTCAATGTTCAAGACATCAAACAGGGGAGGTGACAAGCAATCCATGAGTGTGTGTAAACAATATAAATGTGCAAATGCAAATGATAGATTAACAAAATCAAGATCACACTCCTAGGTGGTAAACCAAATATCGGGAGCGTAGGCTCTGATACCAATTGAAGGTACACCTAGAGGGGGGTGAATTAGTGTACGGCTAATCTAATGAACTAAATGCGGAAATTAAAACTTAATTGCAACTACACTTAATACAACCAACGAGTGTAGCTGAATTCCCGGTGAAAGGCTCTGGACTAACTCCTCTTGATTCCTCTGAATAAGAGTTGAGGCGCTATATGAAGCTCTCGTGGTTAAGCACAAGTGAGGCACACTCAAACAAAACAAGCATATATGATATGACAATATGAATGATGCAAGGCACAAATAAAAGAGAGAGAGAGTTAGAGTCAATGGATCAAACACAAACAACGAGATTTATTTTGAGGTTCGAGCACCCAGCTCTACGTCCCCGCCTTCACCGAGAAGGATTTCCAATCCACTAACTTGTCCACACAGGACTCCCACCCAGGGAACCTCCACCGAGAATTTGGGGCAACTACAACCAGGAGTACACAACTCCTCTCTCAACCAATACAACCTCTCACTAGAGGCAACACAATCACCACCTCACACAAGAAGGGTAGGCACCTAGCCAATACAAACCAATCACCTCACACTTGATGGATTCCAACACAAACTCCACCTCTCACTAGAGGGAGCAAACCACAATCTCAACCTCTCACAAGAGGGAGCCAACCACCACTCTAAATAACCTCTACCCAAGAGGGATACAACAAATAAGGAGGGTTACAACTTGGTGGTCTATCTCAACCACAAACAACCTTTCCACAAAACAAAAAATTCTATAGAGAGGATAGAATGATATAGCTCAAGTGTGGAAATCAGGGTGTTTTGGAAATCAAATAATAAAGAAAAATCCTTGGGAAAACACTTGTAATATGATAGAAATGAAGATCTAAAACAATATCCCAAATCCCTATTTTTCTTTGAATTTTCCAAACCCTTGAAAACAAAATAAAGATGAAATCTTTAAGCTCTAAAACACTTTTGAAAACTTGTATAAAACACTTGTAGATAGGAGAATTTTTGCTCATCAAAAACCTTAACCAAAACCCCTTACAAATGGAGTATTTATATGCCCCATGAAAAACTAGCCGTTGGGGCTTTTTTCAGCCCTGGCGGCTGACGGTCGACCGGCCCGGTCGACCGCCAACGGTCAAAAATTTGACCGTTGGAGCCTTGCGGTCGACCGCCCGGTCTACCGTGCCAATCCAGAGAGCAAATGCTCTCTGGCCGGTCGACCGCTTGGTCGACCGTGGCAAGCCTTACGGTCGACCGTCCAGTCGACCGCCCCCACCCGATAGTGGGGTACTTGCAGTCGGTCGACCGCTCGGTCGACAGGCTCAAGTGGCTGGCCAGCGTGCACATTTTGTGCACGTCGGTCGACCGGTCCAGTCGACCGCCAGAGCCTGGCAGGGTAATTTCAGAACTTTAAAACTGGGTTTTAATTTTAAAATAAAATCCCATAAAACTTCTAAAATTCCACAAAAATAAGTTCTAACATTATATTTGATATACAAACATGTGTGAAAATTTCAACACATATTTCAAACAATTTGAACCATTTTTGTGTTTTAGAAATTTTGCCGAAAACCAAAACCTGTATTTTCTAAAACTTGGATTTTTGAATTGAAAATTCGTTTTGTCCAAACTCATCCAAATACAAAAACATGATATGAAACAATATGAAGCATGTTGTATATGGATATAATCCAATATACATGAAAGATACATATATCAATGTTTTTGACATTAAATCCGAAAATAAGTTTTGATAAAATACAAAACCTAAATACATGAATAGGCATATCAAACTAAGTTTGTCTAAGATATAAAGCATACATGTATATAGAACGAATCTAATTATACATAAAACCAAGTAAACTTGTTTTGATATAATATCTATTCATGAAAACCAAGATCAGTTAAACCAAAAATCAAAAACCAATATCCAAAACATGAAACGTTTGTGTTGTGAACTTGAGCAATCACACTATCTAGTCTTTACAGATGGATCTAAACACAAAACTAAAGCGCCGTCTCCAAGTCGACTCGATCCAAACCATGATCCACCGACCTTGACTCCAACGAGTGCTATATATGATCTTGATGCTCGGCTCTTGAATCACCATGTGAGAAGCTCCAAAACACCTTTGTTGAAGCTAATCACCAACTAATATCTTGGGTAAAGATCTGAAACTAAACATCACAAGATTATTAGTAAACATAACTACATGAGTTAATCATCATCAAAACTAGAGTGGAAGGCCTTTGGGCAACAGATTGTTAGAGTGGTGGCTTTGCGCCCTATCCCTCTTGTGAGAGGTTGATTGGTTGTTTGGCTTTATGCCTATCCCTCATTTGTGAGGTGGATTTGTGTTGGCTTTGTGCCTTGCCTCTAGTGAGAGGTTGTATTGGTTGAGAGAGGAGTTATGTATTCCCAAGTTGTATTTGCCCAAATTCTTAGTGGAGGTTTCCTGTGTGAGAAGTCCTGTGTGGACGAGTTAGTGAAAATCCTTCTGTGTGAAGGCGGGGACGTAGAGCTGGGTGCTCGAACCTCGAAACATATCATTGTGTTTGCGTTTGATCCACTTTCTCTAACTCTCTCTATTATATTGTGCCTTGCATCATTCATATTTCTCATCCATACTTTTATGCTTGGTTGTGTTTGTTTGTGTGCCTCACTTGTGATTAACCACGAGAGCTTCATATAGCACCTCAACTCTTATTCAGAGGAATCAAGAGGAGTTAGTTCAGAGCCCTTCACCGGGAATTCGGCTACACTCGTTGGTTACACTAAGTGTGTTGCATTTAGTTTTTAATTCCGTATAATTGTTCATTAGATTAATCGTACACCTATTCACCTTCCCTAGGTGTACTTTCAATTGGTATCAAAGCCTACGCTCCTGATATTAGGTTTAACCACCTAGGAGTGTGATTTTAGTTTTGCTAATCTATCATTTGTATTTGCACATGATTGGTCTCTAATGTTGCATATTTAATATCATATTTTCATACTTATTTTAGAATAAAAGCCTGCATTGTCCTAATTAATTGCTTAATTTATTTGCAGGCCCATTCTTTAAGGAGATGAAGAAAAATGAGCCCAAAGCCCACAAAAATTCTGAATTAAATCAGAGTTAATTCACACTCAGTAAATCAGGGAAAAATCAAGAGGTTGAAAACTGGTTGAGAAGAATCCTCTCAGAATCGATCGGTTGAAGCAAAGATCAAGCAAGTTTGATTCAGATTCTGACTGGATATATTTTAGTATTCGAATCATAACTTTTGCTACAGAATCTCAATTCTGATGATTCAAGATGATCCAGAAAGCAGACTGACAGAGCTATAACTCTTATGTTGATCATTATTTCTAATTCTGTCAGTTGTTAAGTGATATTCAGTAATCAACAAGCCAACAAACAGCAGATCAGAACTGAATATCCACCTCTACCCCCTCCATTTCTCCTATAAATACCTGCACTCAAAGGCAAAAGGGAGGGCCAATGCAGAGTTAGGATTTAGCTCAGTTTTCATTTCTTAGTTTAGGTTTTTAGTCTTTCTTTTTATGTAATTTTAGTTTTCATCTATGTAATTCAGAGGAGATTGACTTGCATCGAAGAACAAGACTGAAGCTTGAGCTGGAGTGACACCGGTGTAAGACTTATTTCTTTTCTTTGATTGTAATGGAATCGAATCGGTGTTCTTTTTGTGTATGCACTTCTATTTAGTCTTCTTCTTCTTCGTTTCTATTTTACTTTTCTTTTTCGTACAATCGTCTTCCAAGTGAGTCTAAAAGCATCGAAAGAGCCTTGCCATTGCGAGTGCCACCGATAGCTCATGACGATGGAATAGAGTCTCTCTCTGTATCATTTCATTCTTGAATTAGTCTTGATGATGTAATGTGGACGAAGACCAACACTCGAATCTTATGGGCTATGCGCTGAATGCCTCCACTTCAAGGTAAAATCGTTGCTGAAAACTCGAGGTAAGCTTTTGACGAAAAGAAGGTAAGCAATTGTTTTTATTTCTTTTCTTTTATTTCTGTAAACTAAATCACAATCACCACTTCCTCCAAATCGTTTTCATTCTTCTTTCCACTTCATTTGTACTTTGTCGCTTTCTTTCGTTTTCTGATATCTTCACCTTCTTCATCTCCCGCTTTCTTCTTAACTTTAACAACTTTCTTTTTCTTTTTCTTAACTTTAAAAACAGAGAAGAACCTTCGCTTATTTTCATAAGATTTCAATAAAACTGTAAACGCTTCCATCGCAAACCCTCCTTGTGGATCACGACCCGCATAGCCACTTGCTATAGCGGAAGAATTGAGCACTTGCACATTTCATTCTTAAGTTCTATAATCTCGTATTTTTTGTGCAGGTTTACCTCAATCAAATTTTGGCGCCGTTGCCGGGGAGGGTAACACGTTTTTATTGAAATCTAAATTTTTATTGAAAATTTTTTAGAACTAAAACGAATCTTCTTCTCTGTTGCAGGTTACAGAGCAAGCAAAGCAGGAAATTAAAGTTGCAGTAACATATAAGTGGCCTTGGGCCTCTGCTCTAGAAAGCAGAGACCAAGTGCCCTCCGCTTTGCCGCGGATCCGCGGCCAACGCCGCGAAAACGCGGCAAAAAGGAGTTGACTACTAAACAGATTTTTTGCAGGGCTGCTTGTTTTGCAAAAATATTGTTTTCTGCAAACTTTAGTTTTTTTTTATGCCATCACCATAACCTGCTAATAAACCAACAGTAAAAAGTTTGTTGAAAAAAAAAATTAAAAAATTGATTAGACGTTTGCATTTTAGGCACGTGTCTTTTCAATTCATTTATTTTTACTGTTGAAGAGTGCTGGAGCAAGGTATGTACGCATTGCATCTAGAATAGGACTATCTCTTGGTTGATTTATATCGCTTTGAGTGCATCTTATTTATCTTGTATACTTGCACAAAAACTGATTCTAAGGGCACCACCCATTAACAAGATAAGGTGGGGATTTAATCACCCTTCCTTAGCCCAAAAATCAGAATCCAAGCACTCACTAACCCAAGCCTAACTAAAATTGAGTAGACGTTGGCCCTAGGGACATCTCGAACTCAATTAGGAGATTATCCTAAGGGGGAAAAATGTTAGAATCTAACTCCTGCAAAATCAGTGTCTAGGAAAGGGATTGAGGGCCGAAAGCCCGAAGGTTGGTGGTTATTTAATTAAGGAACGTCTTTGACGGAAAACCTCCCACCAACCTTGCCCTGACCTGGCTGATTAGCTTGTGGTTAAAGTCTACATTAGACCTCCCGTGGACAGTCTAACCAGTTAGGAGTCGTCTAGGTCCTAAGTCTACCCTAACTTAGGCTAGAATTTTTTCTTTTTTGTTGTTTATTTGTTTGTTTTTCTTTGTTGTATTCTATTGTGTGATATGGACTATAATAATAATTTTTTCAACTACAATAATAATTCATATTACACACCGACTTCATTTTAAGATATTACCAACCAGCATATCATAATTTTGACCAACCTAGTGTGCCGGATTGGTCTTATCCGAATCAATATGACCCATACCCCCCATCTAATAACTATAATTTCCATAATGATTTCAACTCTTCACCGAGTCAGTGGGGATTCACCTCCCCCGAGCATAATTATCAACCAACTTGTCCTCCTTCTCCACCTAGTCCACAATATTTTCAAGAGTCATACTCAGTTCCACCAGTCCAAAATAGAAAACCATCAATTTTGGAACGGAGTATGCGTGAGTCCAAACAACAATCACAAAATCTGATGGACTCACAATTTCATTATCACTTCCAAAACAACTCTTCATCTTTTCAACAAGACAATGAACCCATCAATTATGAAAAGATGCTAGAAGCCATGACTCATGCTCAAAATGCTAGAAATCGTGACATAGATATGATGGTCGAATCTCTACGTTCCCACCGTCCTGATGTCACTTACCATTCTGTTAGAGCAGAAGAGTCATGTAATTTTGAAAATCAAGATTCCATTTCAGCACAACTATGTGAACTTACCCAAACTCCAAATGATATTGATAGTTTGGCTAGTTTTCCTTTTCCTGAAATAGAACTTGAAAATGATTATGATCCTGAACCCCAACTTAGTGATTCAATTCTATTTCCTGATTCGATTATGACTCCGGTATCTTCACCTGACTTTAATCTTTTCCCGGAGTCAACATTGGATCCTGTACCAATTCATAAAGAAATTGAATCCCCATCTTTGAGAATCATGTTGAACTTGACCAACTTTACAATTTTGAAAATCCCATGGATAAATTGGCAAGTTCTTCAATTTTTGATATTGAACTCAATGAGATATGTGACCTAGATTCTCACATATGTGATCCAGTTCAACTTTTTGAATCAATATTGACTCCTGTTTTATTACCAAACTTGAATAATATTCTAGAGTCAGTTTTGATTCCCCCACCTATCATTCCTGAACTGGAATCACCCATATTAGGTCACATCCCATTGTTGGAAAATACATGTGGACTGGAGTTTCAATTTCTTGACTTGGACCCAATTTCTGAACCTATTTCGACTCCTGAACCTTTACTTGACTTAAGTCACCTTCCTGAGTCGGTATTAGTTCCTGTCCTTCCTGAGTCCAAGTCAACTGTTCTATCATTTCATACTCCATTCTGGGACGAGGTGGTTGACAAATTTGACTCCGAAATCAATTATGGAATTTGAAAATTAGATGGGGTTAAATTTTTAATAAAAATTCTTAATGGATTTATCTTTTTAGTGGGTCATATTAAAGATAGTGCTGGTGGGTTCCTTCGAGACCCAAGAAAAGTTGATTGGGCCATGTTTCGTGGACCAATCAGACCACCACCGGAACCACCACCTTAAGGTAACCTTTTCCTTCCCTGCCGTCTTTTTCATGCATCTATGCATTAATTCATACATTGAGGACAATGCATGAGATAGGTGTGGGGGAGGGTCTAACATAACTTTTCTTTTTCTTTAAAAAAAAATAAAAATATTAACATTTTCTTTACTTTTAAAAACATTTTGAAAATGGAAACAATACTTTGACATATTTTTTGTAAGAAATTAAGTTAATTTTAAGAAATAGGAAAATCCAAATTAGGATTTCTTATACTTGGTCTAATAATTCTTAGTATAGTTTAGTTGTTTTGCTCGAGGACGAGCAAAAGATAGGTATGGGGGTGTGATTGGTCTCTAATGTTGCATATTTAATATCATATTTTCATACTTATTTTAGAATAAAAGCCTGCATTGTCCTAATTAATTGCTTAATTTATTTGCAGGCCCATTCTTTAAGGAGATGAAGAAAAATGAGCCCAAAGCCCACAAAAATTCTGAATTAAATCAGAGTTAATTCACACTCAGTAAATCAGGGAAAAATCAAGAGGTTGAAAACTGGTTGAGAAGAATCCTCTCAGAATCGATCGGTTGAAGCAAAGATCAAGCAAGTTTGATTCAGATTCTGACTGGATATATTTTAGTATTCGAATCATAACTTTTGCTACAGAATCTCAATTCTGATGATTCAAGATGATCCAGAAAGCAGACTGACAGAGCTATAACTCTTATGTTGATCATTATTTCTAATTCTGTCAGTTGTTAAGTGATATTCAGCAATCAACAAGCCAACAAACAGCAGATCAGAACTGAATATCCACCTCTACCCCCTCCATTTCTCCTATAAATACCTGCACTCATAGGCAAAAGGGAGGGCCAATGCAGAGTTAGGATTTAGCTCAGTTTTCATTTCTTAGTTTAGGTTTTTAGTCTTTCTTTTTATGTAATTTTAGTTTTCATCTATGTAATTCAGAGGAGATCGACTTGCATCGAAGAACAAGACTGAAGCTTGAGCTGGAGTGACACCGGTGTAAGACTTATTTCTTTTCTTTGATTGTAATGGAATCGAATCGGTGTTCTTTTTGTGTATGCACTTCTATTTAGTCTTCTTCTTCTTCGTTTCTATTTTACTTTTCTTTTTCGTACAATCGTCTTCCAAGTGAGTCTAAAAGCATCGAAAGAGCCTTGCCATTGCGAGTGCCACCGATAGCTCATGACGATGGAATAGAGTCTCTCTCTGTATCATTTCATTCTTGAATTAGTCTTGATGATGTAATGTGGACGAAGACCAACACTCGAATCTTATGGGCTATGCGCTGAATGCCTCCACTTCAAGGTAAAATCGTTGCTGAAAACTCGAGGTAAGCTTTTGACGAAAAGAAGGTAAGCAATTGTTTTTATTTCTTTTCTTTTATTTCTGTAAACTAAATCACAATCACCACTTCCTCCAAATCGTTTTCATTCTTCTTTCCACTTCATTTGTACTTTGTCGCTTTCTTTCGTTTTCTGATATCTTCACCTTCTTCATCTCCCGCTTTCTTCTTAACTTTAACAACTTTCTTTTTCTTTTTCTTAACTTTAAAAACAGAGAAGAACCTTCGCTTATTTTCATAAGATTTCAATAAAACTGTAAACGCTTCCATCGCAAACCCTCCTTGTGGATCACGACCCGCATAGCCACTTGCTATAGCGGAAGAATTGAGCACTTGCACATTTCATTCTTAAGTTCTATAATCTCGTATTTTTTGTGCAGGCAATCAGCACACATATAGTTTACACTCATGGATTTCATGACCCCTCCTATGTTTGATGTTTCTAACATCGACGTATGGAAGACTAAGATGAGTATGTATCTCAAGACCATAGGTATGCGTGTTCACCTTGTCGCTACCAAGAAATCCTATCTTGGTAATCGCAATCATAAAGAGGCCATTGCACAAGCCCTAAAGGCACTTAGGAGCACTCTTTCTAATGAATATTTGTGTTTAGTTTCTCATTATAAATTCGCTTTTGCAGTGTGGAACATCTTGACCTCTCCAAAGCTTCAATTATCAATCCAAGTGGAGAAAGGATCTAGTGGAGAATCCGAACATCGTTGCTTCATGGTCCAAGGGAATGACTCCCTTGAGGTATATTCGGATACCCAACTAGATGATAGCACTAGTTCCTCTTGTAATGAATGTATGGATGCACATGCTTCTAATTATGAACTAGCTATCCATTGTGAAAAATTGTTAGAAAGACATAAGCTTTTGAAAAAGAAAAATGTTCTTTAAAAGAAGAAAATGAGGGCTTAATTTCAAAGCTTGATTTGGTTTTGCAAGAGAAGGAAGAGATTTCAAGTGAACGTGACTCACTTAAATCCCAAATAGACCTTGCCCTAAAAGAAAATGAATTTTTGAAAAATAAAAATGATTGTGAAATGGTTTTGAAGAAAAATAAAGCTTTATCTTCAAAACTTGATTTTGTTGTAAAATGAAACTTTAAAAAATAAAATTGCTTCTATTTCAAAGGAATTGGACTTGATTTCTAATGAAAATGTTTCTTTGAAAAAGGATATTGATACACATGTTTGCCATGCTAGTGTAGCTTCATCATCTAGCTCACCTATTGCATGCTCCACTTTATCTTCTAGTATTAAAAATGATATAAATATTTTGAAGAAAAGTGTTGATTGTTTGGGCTCCACTTTGAGCCATTGTGCCATGAACCATACACGGTTGGAATCCATCTTTCGCAAGAAACAAGTTCCATCTATGCATGCACATCATACACGGCATACACATGCTCCCCATGTTCACATCCATCATACAATGTATGCTCATGTGTACACATGTACACATTGTGGCCGTAAGGGCCACCTTACTAAGTTTTGTTATGATCGTATACATGATTCAAATTTAGCAACTTGGGTTAGGAAAGGAGCTAACCCCAATGGACCCAAAAGAGTATGGGTACCAAAGACCACTCCTATTTTATTTGATGTAGGTGTGGGCTCTCACATGACGTGAGAGTGATGGTGCCTTGAGGTGGATGTGTTTCGAGCTTAAAGAGGACAATTTGGATGCATCGCTTTCAAGGGGAGTTTGGTGGGAGGACTACCTTGGTTTGGAGACATAGAGATGTACCCTCATGGTTTTTGGTAATGATCTCTAATCTAATTTTGTTTACATGCTTTTCATATCATTGATTTTAGAATATTTTGATGTTTCATGATTAGTATGTTATATGCCATGATATTTAGATTAGTGATATACATAATTAGTATTTGAGATACCCATGTTTATATGGATTTATATTTAGTGTTCTCACTTTAGTTTATCTAGTATGTATGTCCTAGTTCTAACACATGTGCATCTACCATAATGATCATATAAGTTTTGTGTTGATTTCTATGCTTCATGTTTTGACTACATGTTTAGATGTTAGTTTTCATTAAAACTGGGATATATACTTGTACAACTAGTGAGCCATAAATAGATTATTATATGTTTGTGCTTAAATGCTCATTTGTACCCATTAGATGTACTAGTATAGCCTAGTTTTAATGATTCATACATTTTGACTTGTATTCCATATTTTTGACATGTTTTTCATATTTATGTTTAAACTTCATGTATATGTCTATTTTGTCTAAACTAATAGTTATACATATACATCCTTGAGCCACTTGCCTTCATGCATATACTTTTGTGGACTCGTTTATGTTTGGATATGTATGTATACTTTAGTTTGTACAAGACATACATATGCCTTGAAGTAGATTTAATTTTGATAATTTTCATGTTTTTGTTTAAAGGAATTTCATATTGAGCTTAATTGCTTATTTCCATAACTATGTCTTTCACAAAACTTGTACACTCATATAACTTGATGTTTTCTCATGATTTTATTTTCATGAGTATTATATGTGCTATATAGATTTTGAGTGATATTGGTTTAGTGATTTTATGTTTTATGGAATATATATTCTTGTTTTATTCCTTACTTGAAGGATTTCATACTAGTTTTCAAATTTTTCATATAACTAGTTCGTATTCTTCATATGGTAGAGTTTTCAAACGTGTTATATTATTTTCAAACTTATTTTTAAAAATCCTACCCATAAAGGGCGGCTGGTTGGGCGACCATGCCTTGTATGCTCATTATTGAAAATCTATTTAAAACATGTGCATGAATGGGTGGTAGGAAGTATGAGTTATACACTTGATCGTATTTTGTTTTCAATTGGTATCATTGTATCTCTTAATTGGTATCACAATTGACATTCATTTTGTATACTCATATATGTTTCTATATATGTATTTTATTTGTGCTTACTATATCTCTATATCTTTGAGCACAAATTTTGGTTATGCTAAGCTTGATTTCTTAAATGACAATTATATTTCAATTGATTATTTTTCAATTGGTATCTTATACAAGCTTATGCATCATTTTGTTTAATATTTCATAAAGGGGGAGAAAATTCATATTTTACCTTTCAATTGATTTTGTTTACTATTGGTATCTTCCCACACTTTATGTTGAAAAATAATTGAAAAATGATTTTGATTTGATTTGGTATCATACGCTCCTAATGAAAATTATTTTCAAATGATGCATGTTTCATTTTCAATATTGATATCAAAAATTTTGTTTACTTTCAATTGGTATCTCTATTGCAAAATGTGTTTTATCAAAAAAAATTGGTTTATGATTTTCGAATTGGTATCAAAAGTATAAAATACTTTCAATTGGTATTTTTAATTGGTACTAATTTTTTTGGTATCAAGATTGCGTATATATTTATATCTTTCATTTGGTATCAAAATTTTCGTTGGTTTTATTCAATATGTTTTGCTTATTTTTTATTGGTATCATAACTTGGTATCATGATATTTTCTAGTATACCATCATGCTAAATTGATATATCTTTCAATTGGTATCTTTTATTGTTTGCTTGTAACCCTTTGTTGATTTTTTGTTTCTGACAAAAAGGGGAGAAAATTTTTTTTTACCCCTTTGTTGATGATTGACAAAAAGGGGGAGAAGTATTTTTATATATGCATGTTTATATCAATGTTTATATTAAAAACATTTGTTTTATGTTTTGTGGATATTGATATCAAGAACATGGATTTTAGTATCAAGAAATATATTGTTGTTTTGTTTTGTTGATATCAAGAATTTTTATTATTGAAATTTTTATTAGTATCAAGAGCAACATGTTTTAAGAATTTTTATTGGTATCAAGAGCAATTGTTTAAGAACATGTTTATTTTAATATTTGGTATCAAGAGCATGTTTATTCATTGTTTTATGCATGTTTATGCATATTCATGTTTAGCATTCATTGCATATCTTTATTGTTTATTCTATACATGAGTTAAGGGGAGCTTCCTTGAAACTTAACTTTAATTCATGCATATATAACTCCATGAGTTTTGTCATCATCAAAAAGGGGAAGATTGTTGGCCCAGAGGCCTTCCACTCTAGTTTTGATGATGATTAACTCATATAGTTATGGTTTACTAATAATCTTGTGATATTTAGTTTCAGATATTTGATCAAGATATTAGTAGGTGATTAGCTTCAACAAAGGTGTTGTGGAGCTTTCATATGGTGATTCAAGAGCTCGAGCGTCAAGTTCATATCTAGCACTCGTTTGGAGTCAAGCTCGGCGGATCACGTTTGGATCGAGTCGACTTGGAGACGGTGCTCTACAAGAAGACCTCGTTTTGTTCTAGAATAGTTAGTTTAGATCCATTATTAAAGATTAGATAGTGTGATATACTCAAGTTCATAACACACACACGTGTTTTAAGTTTCATGTTTATTGGTTTTCAGTTTTTGGTTTAACCGATCTTGGTTTTCATGAATAGATAGAATCAAAATAAGTTTACATGGTTTAATGTATATTAGATTTGATCTATATACATGTATGCTTCATGTTCTTAGAAAACTTATTTTGATAACCTATTCATGTATTTGGGTCTTGTATTTAAACAAAACTTATTTTCGGATTTAATGTCAAAAACATTGATATATATCTCTTTCAGGTATATTGGATTCTATCCATATACTATATGCTTCAAAGTTGTTTAACTATCATGTTTTTGTATTTGCAAGTTGATTGGTCACTAATGTTGCATATTTAATGTCACATTTCCATACTTATTTTAGAATAAAAGCCTGCATTGTCCTAATTATTTGTCTAATTAATTTGCAGGCCCAATCCTTAAGGAGATGAAGAGAAATGAGCCCAAAAGCCCACCAGAATTCTGAATTAAATCAGAGTTAATTCGCACAAATAAAATCAGGGCAAAATCAAGAGGTTGAAACCGGTTGAGAAGAATCCTCTCAGAATCGATCGGTTAAAGCCAAGAAATCCAAGGTCATTTCGTCAGAATTCGGAGCTCCAACGACAAAACCAACAAAGGATAAAGCCAGAAGAAGACCCCGGACAGACCCACCAACAGGGTGTGGCCATCTGGCCACATTCTTGCCGCAAAAACGCGGCAAAAGCCGCGTTTTTGCGGCAATCCTGGGGAGTTACGGGGAGCGTGAACTCCCCCGACCTCCCCGGGATTCTGGTTGTTAGGGTTTCTGCCTATAAAAGGCCATATTGTGCACTGAAAATGGACGCGAATGCAGAGATTAGGATTTAGCTTAGTTTTCATTTCTTAGTTTAGGTTTTTAGTCTTTCTTTTTATGTAATTTTAGTTTTCATTTATGTAATTCTGAGGAGATCGACTTTCATCGAAGAACAAGACTGAAGCTTGAGCTGGAGTGACACCGGTGTAAGACTTGTTTCTTTTCTTTGATTGTAATGAAATCGAATCAAAGTTCTTTTTATATGTACTTCTTTTCAGTCTTCTTCTTCTTCGTCTTTTCTATTTACCTTTCTTTTTGGTACAACTGTCTTCCAAGTGAGTCTAGAAGCATCGAAAGAGTCTTGCCATTGCGAGTGCCATCGATAGCTCATGACGATGGAGTAGAGTCTCTCTCTGTATCATTTCATTCTTGAAATAGCCTTGATGATGTAATGTGGATGAAGACCAACACTCAAATCTTATGGGCTATGCGCTGAATGCCTCTAATTCAAGGTAAATTCGTAGCTAAGATCTCAAGGTAAGCATTTGACGAAAAGAAGGTAAGTAACTCTTTTATTTCTTTCTTTCATTTCTGTAAAGTAAATCACAAACACCACTTCTTCCAAACCGTTTTCATTCTTTCTTCTCCACTCATTCCATTTGTACATAGTCGCTTTTTATCGTTTTCTGATTTTCCACCTTCTTCATCCTTCGCTTTCTTCTTAACTTTAACCTTTAACTTTCTTTTTCTTTTTCTTAACTTTAAAAACAGAGAAGAACTTTCTTTTGTTTTCTTAACGATTTCAATAAAGACACGTAAAGCTTCCATCGCAAACCCTCCTTGTGGATCACGACCCGCATAGCCACTTGCTATAGAGGAAGAATTGAGCACTTGCACATATTTATTTTAAGTCCTGTAATCTCGTATTTTTTGTGCAGGTTTAGCCTCAAACAAATTTTGGCGCAGTTGCCGGGGAGGGTTACAGGGCAATCAAAGCAGGAAATTGATATTGCAGTGACATACAAGTGGCCTTGGGCCTCTGCTCTAGAAAGCAGAGACCCATTGCCCTCTGAATTGTCGCGTTTCCACGGCAAAAGTTGCGGATCCGCGGCAATAAAGAGTTGACTACTAACAGCTTTTTGCAGGGCTGCTTAGTTTACAAAAAAATCTAGTTTGCTGCAATTCTTTATTTCTTATATGCCATCACATAAGCCTGCTAATAATCAACAGTAAAACGTTCGTTGCAAAGGTTAAAAATTGATTAGACGTTTGCATTTTAGGCATGCGTTTTTTTCAATTCATTTATTTTACTGTTGAAGAGTGCTGGAGTAAGGTATGTTTGCATTGCATTTAGAATAGGACTATCTCTTGGTTGATTTATATCGCTTTGAGTGCATCTTATTTATCTTGTACACTTGCACAAAAACTGATTTTAAGGGCACCAACCCATTAACAAGATAAGGTGGGGATTTAATCACCCTTCCTTAGCCCAAAATCAGAATCCAAGCACTCACTAACCCAAACCTAACTAAAATTGAGTAGACATTGGCCCTAGGGACATTTCGGACTCAATTAGGAGATTATCCTAGGGAGGGAAAATGTTGGAATCTAACTCCTGCAAAATCAGTGTCTAGGAAAGGGATTGAGGGCCGAAAGCCCGAAGGTTGGTGGTTATTTAATTAAGGAACGTCTTTGACGGAAAACCTCCCACCAACCTTGCCCTGACCTGGCTGATTAGCTTGTGGTTAAAGTCTACATTAGACCTCCCGTGGACAGTCTAACCAGTTAGGAGTCGACTAGGTCCTAAGTCTACCCTAACTTAGGCTAGAATTTTTTCTTTTTTGTTTGTTTATTTGTTTGTTTTTCTTTGTTTGTATTCTATTGTGTGATATGGACTATAATAATAATTTTTTCAACTACAATAATAATCCATATTACACACCGACTTCATTTTCGGATATTACCAACCCGGCATATCATAACTGTAACACCCCGTTCCTAGAGTACGTACGTATATACGTATTCTGATTTTTCTAACATATTTCTTTGATTTATCTTGTATTCGTTTTTGTTTTATGATTATTAGTGTGATCGTTTTGTGTTGGATTTGGATTCGTGGGACGGAGTCAGCTCTAGTCTGAATCGGGGGCCCGAACCTAGTGCTTCGCTCGATTTGGCCTTTCTTCTAATCCGATTTGACCGATTTTAGTTTTAAACATTGTTTTCCAATATTTTGGATTTTTCATGATTTTCTGAAATTTTTCAGAATTATTTGCAAAATCTCCAAAACCGGTGTCGGTCGGTATCGCTGACTGATTCCCAGATTTTTAATTTCCAAATGGGATTGAATTTTCAGAAACGGCTTTCACAGTACATCTTAGAATATCATTTTCTATCTAAATTCATTTTTTGAGATTTTTCAGAATTTATCGAAAATCTACCGGTTTTGGCGTCGACCGGTACCGCCGGAAGATTTCAGGATTTTTAATTTAAAATCTACATTGAATTTCTATTATCTGATTTCATCGGGCATCTTAAAATATTATTTTCTATTTTTGAGAATTTTTCGGAACGTTTCTGAAACAGTCAAATTTTCGCCTTATTTAAATAATAATATTTTTACCGGCGATTTCTTATCGGGCTTTTCCATCCTCTACTCTCCTACTTTATACTACAGAAATTTTAATAAATAAAATGGATAATAATAAAATTTTTTAAATATTTAATTTCTTTTAATTTCTTATTTTTCTCAATTTTCTTACTTTTATTTCATTTTCTTTTATTATCATTAATTCCTCCCCCTTAATTACCGGCTTTAACCACGACCATTGCCGCCCGCAGCCGCCCGACAGCCATGGGCTGCCGCAGCCCTACCACCATCCCCTAAACCATCAACCCATTCCTCCCATTCTCTATTAAACCAATTCATTCTCCAATCAACACAAAAATCCAAATCAAAATCAAAAGAAAATCAACCAAACTTCATCTTCCTCCTCACAACTCCACTCACGCACCCACTCTCGGCCGCCGCCTCCACCTTCACCACCACCACCTCCGGCCACTTCTAAAACACCCAATCAACTCCCCAACACCTCCTCTTCACACTACCATCTTCTTCAACCTCCAACAACCTTCCTCCTCCTCCAATTTCAACAAAAACCCATCAACCTTCTTCCTTATCCTTTCCAAAATTCAACCTCATCTCCACCAAATTCTTCATTCCAACTAACCCAACAACATCTCCTCTTCCTTCTCTACTTCCCCACAACTTCCAATCATCACCACAACCACCACAACAACCACCACCACCATCTTCCACCACCACCAAAACAACCCAACAACAACAGCATCATCAACAAAGCACCACCTCCTCCTTCCCCCCCTTGGCCGCGCGCGCGCCCTGCTCGCCGCCGCCGCCGCCGCCGCGCCGGCCGGCCACCGCCGGCGGTGGGGGACCGAAGCCCCCCCTCCTTCTTCTCTTTTCTTTTCTTTCTTTCTTCATTTCTTTCTTTCTTTATTCCCTTCATTCTAACTTCAAATATTCCCTAAATAACCACAAAATTCTCTCATTCTAAAAAATACCCCCCACCATTCCCTCAAACTACTTCCCCATATTTACATCTATACCCTCCTCCTTTTAATTCCAAACAAATTTCAAAATATACCATATTTTCTCTCTCTTTTTCCTACAATCTTCTCTCTCCTCTCATTCACTCTCTAATAATTTTTATAAATATTTATAAATATATATGTTATTACGGGCTAGTGGATTCTCGTGCGGGTCGCCGATTTTCGGACTTTAACCGGTATTTTCGTCCCAATTTCAGGCGAGTGCTTATTATTAATTTAAAAATAATTACCCTTGTATTTATAATATGATATTGACATGTGGATGTTTTAATATGCCTAATACTTGCTATGATAATTTTTAGTACATGACTCCATGCTATATTTAACACCGGTATTTGTCACGCTATACTTGACCCTGTATTTGCCATGCTATATTTGACCCAGTGTTTGCCATGCTATATTTGACCCGGTATTTATCATGCTATATTTGACCCAGTGTTTGCCATGCTATATTTGACCCGGAGTTTGCCATGCTATATTTAATACCGATAATTGCCATGCTATATTTAACACCGTTAATTGTCATGCTATATTTGACACTTGATATGTGACACCGGTATATGACATGCTATATTTACCACCTGATATATATATATAACACCTGATACCTGACACCTGGCATCGGTATTACCTGGCATATTCATGATTATTATGTGACCAGACATCTGGCACTCCTGTATCTCCTGTACTCCTGTATCTTCTGAGCTCCTGTACTCCTGAACCCCTGAAAAAGGGTGACTCCTGATATTATACTCCTGATATTATACTCCTGTTAACTCCTGTAGTTGGATAATCATGATTATACTGTATACACTTGTGGATATTATCTTTGGACAATTTATATAATAAAATACTCAACTTTCACTGGGTGGGGGAAACTGATGGACACCGGTTGATGTCATATTTATAATGGATATTTCTGAAGTGTCGTGTGGGGCGCGTAATGATAAGTCCCCGGAAGTAGTTGCCTGAATCTGAAGTGTCGTGTGGGGCGCGTAATGATAAGTCCCCGGAAGCAGTAGCCTGTACTCCTGAGCATAGTCCCTAGCTGAGATGGGACCCACTATAAATATGAGCCATCAGATTTATCAGTTTCCAAATAATAACTCATCTTATTCATAAGTGGATGTATGTGTGCCGGTTAGCACATACAAAAGCATATGAATCGGATGAATAACATAAAACAACCAAACAGTAGTAATGTTAGGAACATGTGATATTTGGTCTCTCCTTTGTTCGGGTCCTGATACTCACATATCAGACTCGGGTAAGTTCTACAGAGTGCGAACTCTAGTATGGACTATCAGTGATGTGAGACACTGGTAGGGAGGCGATTAAAATATCAGATGGTACTGACTATTATTGCTGAATTAATTAAAATGCTATACTTTTATATTCTCCAGTTTCAGTATTATGTTCTGAGTCGACACCCTGCATTATGACATGATATATGTGGCACAAGGATTATTACTGACACACCTTAGTTCTGTTACCCTGAGGGCAACTCAAGTTGTATGAACTCAGATGATGGTGACACCGTATATGTGGTATATAGATAAGGGTTTCCTTGTTTGGATTATCCCCTTGACGTATCACTCCATGAATCCATAATCTGAGCTTATATAACTAGTTTTGTCCATGTTTATATTTATCATGTGTTTAGTGTATTTATCACATGTTGCCATATTTGTCGCATGATTATGTATACTTATGCTCTCTATACCGTTTTCCATGCATGTTTTTCGATTCAGATTTACTGATATACATGTATTTACTTGATCTCAGATTTACCGTCATTTTTCTTTTATTACTTGTCATTTCCTATACCTGCATGCCTGGACCACGTCACTTGATCATGTACACGTGTGCCTGTTATGCACGCCATCTGGCTTTATTCTTTGTACTCGCTGGGGTTGCTAACAACCCTGGATTCTCATGTCCAGATCATGGAGTCTGGACCATAGCCTTGCTGTACCTGATCAGAGTGCGCAGCGGGAGCGTGGATTAGCAGTTACCTGTCCAGACCCTCTTCCCTCCTGCCTTTTCTTGATCGGCTCGCGAGATTTTCATCTTGCCTCTCGTGAGTACTTTCCAGTATTTCATATTGTGCATCCTACTTTTATGCTTCCTAGTGATCATGTATTCTTGAGATATTATATCATGCCTTGTGATAACTGTGTACTGGTGTTATTATTGCTGGATTGTTTATTACCACTGTGCTTCCGTACTCTGACCCCTGCCTGTATTGATGCTTAGCGTATATACGTTAGGGTATTTTCAACCTTCGTATATACGTCGCAGTAACGTCTCCGTACCCTCCGGATCGGGGCGTTACAATAACTTTGACCAACCTAGTGTGCCGGATTGGTCTTATCCGAATCAATATGACCCATACCCCCCATCTAATAACTATAATTTCCATAATAATTTCAACTCTTCACCGAGTCAGTGGGGATTCACCTCCCCCGAGCATAATTTCCAACCACCTTGCCCTCCTTCTCCACCCAGTCCACATTATGTTCAAGATTCATACTCAGTTCCACTCATCCAAAATAGGAAACCATCAATTATGGAAATGAGTATGCGTGAGTCCAAACACAAATCCCAAAATCTGATGGACTCACAATTTCACTACCACTTCCAAGACAATTTTTCATCTTTTCATCAAAAAAATGAACCTATCAACTATGAAAAGATGCTTGAATCCATGACTCAGGCCCAAAACACTCGTAATCGTGACATCGATATGATGGTCGAATCTCTACGTTCCCACCGTCCCGATGTCACTTACCATTCTGTTAGAGCCGAAGAGTCATGTAGTTTTGGAAATCAAGATTCCATTTCAGAACAACCATTTGAACTTGCCCAAACTCCAAATTTTGAAAAAGATATTGACAGTTTAGCAAGTTTTCCTTTCCCTGAAATAGAACTTGAAAATGATTATGATCCTGAACCCCAACTTAGTGATTCAATTCCATTTCCTGATTCGATTATGACTCCGGTACCTTCACCTGACTTCGATCTTTTCCCGGAGTCAACATTGGATCCTGTACCAATTCGTAAAGAAATTGAATCACCCATCTTTGAGGATCATGTTGAACTTGACCAACTTTACAATTTTGAAAATCCCATGGATAAATTGGCAAGTTCTCCATTTTTTGATATTGAACTCAATGAGATATGTGACCTAGATTCTCACATATGTGATCCAGTTCAACTTTCTGAATCAATATTGACTCATGTTTTATTACCAAACTTGAATAATATTCTAGAGTCAGTTTTGATTCCTCCACCTATCATTTCTGAACTGGAATCACCCACATTAGATCACATTCCATTGTTGGAAAATACATGTGGACTGGAGTTTCAATTTCTTGACTTGGACCCAATTTCTGAACCTATTTCGACTCCTGAACCTTTACTTGACTTAAGTCACCTTACTGAGTCGGTATTAGTTCCTGTCCTTCCCGAGTCCAAGTCAACCGTTCTATCATTTCATACACCATTCTGGGACGAGGTGGTTGACAAATTTGACTCCGAAATTAGTTATGGAATATGGAAATTAGATGGGGTCAAATATTTAATAAAAATCCTTAATGGATTTATCTTTTTAGTGGGTCATATTAAAGATAGTGCTGGTGGGTTCCTTCGAGACCCAAGAAAAGTTGATTGGGCCATGTTTCGTGGACCAATCAGACTACCACCGGAACCACCACCTTAAGGTAACCTTTTCCTTCCCTTTCTTCTTTTTCATGCATCTATGCATTAATTCATACATTGAGGACAATGCATGAGATAGGTGTGGGGGAGGGTCTAACATAACTTTTCTTTTTCTTTAAAACAAAAAATAAAAAATAAAAAAAATTGACACTTTTCTTTACTTTTAAAAAAAAACTTTTTGAAAAATAGAAACAATATTTTGACTTATTTTTGTAAGAAATTAAGTTAATTTTAAGGAATAGGAAAATCCAAATTAGGATTTCTTATACTTGGTCAAAATAAGATAATTTGTTTGATTTTTAGGGTTAGGAAGTTAATTTGTCAAAGTAATTTAGTCTTGATCTTTACCTTGATGAAATATGCATACTTCATACACTTACACACTTAGGGTTCAAAAACAAAGATTCTTATGCCTTATAAAATATATATATATATATATAAAAAATGAATAAGTCTAATTATTGATTAGCTGGGTGCTTTGGCCTAAGCAAGCCTTAGTATTTATGCGAAAGATAATTAGATAAGTTTGAAAAAAAAATGAATAAGTCTAATTATTGATTAGCTAGGTGCTTTGGCCTAAGCAAGCCTTAGTATTTTATGCGAAAGATGATTAGATCCTCTGATTAAGCTGGGTGTCTGTGCCTAATAAAGCATGAGTATTCACGCTTAAAAGAGGTTCATATAATAAAATCCTTAGTTTTGTGGCCTTGTTTGCTCGAGTCCTTAAGTCCTAGGGGTGTCTTCTCACCTGGTGCCCTAAGACCGTCTGGTTTGGGAGTCATCGATTAGAGGCTCGTTACATGGGCAGATTAGAAAGCCTAATAGAACTAAGGAATAATACCACAAAAAAAAAGTATATATATAAATAAATAAGGCATAAGAGTTAGAGTTAATGAACCCTTAGTCAAAATTTTCACAGTCACAAGGTGCATATGACTTAGGGTAAAGTAATAGACTAGATGAGCAGTACAATTTGACTCCTTACTTTGATTGATAACAAATTTTTGAATAGAGACTAAGTTTAGGAATAAAAAAATTCGGGTTTCCTATAACTTATAGATTGCTTAGATCATACAATCATATTTCAAATATTTTTCTCTTTCAAAATGCTTTTCGAAAATACTAACTCTTTATTTTCCTTTCTTTATGGATTTTGTGGGTGCAATCCGCTGAAAACCCTCACGAGACAAAACTCGTCCTCTAGGGGGAACCTAGAGGTTTAACGGCTTGTTGCACATGCTCAGCGCAATCGCGTGACCTACGAAAGTGGTCTAATAATCCTTAGTATAGTTTAGTTGTTTTGCTCGAGGACGAGCAAAAGATAGGTATGGGGGTGTGATTGGTCACTAATGTTGCATATTTAATGTCACATTTCCATACTTATTTTAGAATAAAAGCCTGCATTGTCCTAATTATTTGTCTAATTTATTTGCAGGCCCAATCCTTAAGGAGATGAAGAGAAATGAGCCCAAAAGCCCACCAGAATTCTGAATTAAATCAGAGTTAATTCGCACAAATAAAATCAGGGCAAAATCAAGAGGTTGAAACCGGTTGAGAAGAATCCTCTCAGAATCGATCGGTTAAAGCCAAGAAATCCAAGGTCATTTCGTCAGAATCCGGAGCTCCAACGACAAAACCAACAAAGGATAAAGCCAGAAGAAGACCCCGGACAGACCCACCAACAGGGTGTGGCCAGATGGCCACACCCTTGCCGCAAAAACGCGGCAAAAGCCGCGTTTTTGCGGCAATCCTGGGGAGTTACGGGGAGCGTGAACTCCCCCGACCTCCCCGGGATTCTGGTTGTTAGGGTTTCTGCCTATAAAAGGCCATATTGTGCACTGAAAATGGACGCGAATGCAGAGATTAGGATTTAGCTTAGTTTTCATTTCTTAGTTTAGGTTTTTAGTCTTTCTTTTTATGTAATTTTAGTTTTCATTTATGTAATTCAGAGGAGATCGACTTTCATCGAAGAACAAGACTGAAGCTTGAGCTGGAGTGACACCGGTGTAAGACTTGTTTCTTTTCTTTGATTGTAATGAAATCGAATCAAAGTTCTTTTTATATGTACTTCTTTTCAGTCTTCTTCTTCTTCGTCTTTTCTATTTTACCTTTCTTTTTGGTACAACTGTCTTCCAAGTGAGTCTAGAAGCATCGAAAGAGCCTTGCCATTGCGAGTGCCATCGATAGCTCATGACGATGGAGTAGAGTCTCTCTCTGTATCATTTCATTCTTGAAGTAGTCTTGATGATGTAATGTGGATGAAGACCAACACTCAAATCTTATGGGCTATGCGCTGAATGCCTCTAATTCAAGGTAACTTCGTAGCTAAGATCTCAAGGTAAGCATTTGACGAAAAGAAGGTAAGTAACTCTTTTATTTCTTTCTTTCATTTCTGTAAAGTAAATCACAAACACCACTTCTTCCAAACCGTTTTCATTCTTTCTTCTCCACTCATTCCATTTGTACATAGTCGCTTTTTATCGTTTTCTGATTTTCCACCTTCTTCATCCTTCGCTTTCTTCTTAACTTTAACCTTTAACTTTCTTTTTCTTTTTCTTAACTTTAAAAACAGAGAAGAACTTTCTTTTGTTTTCTTAACGATTTCAATAAAGACACGTAAAGCTTCCATCGCAAACCCTCCTTGTGGATCACAACCCGCATAGCCACTTGCTATAGCGGAAGAATTGAGCACTTGCACATATTTGTTTTAAGTCCTGTAATCTCGTATTTTTTGTGCAGGTTTAGCCTCAATCACAAGTGTTTTGGAGAAAATGGATTTTCATTTCAAAAATCTAAGTTTTGGAAAATATGGATTTTGGTTTTCGGTAAAATTTGTAAGTCACAAAAATGGTTCAAAATGTTTGTAACATGGTTTGATTTTAACTCAAATATGTTTGTATTTCAAAGATATAATATGAACTGATTTTTGTGAAATTTATGAGATTTTATGGGATTTATTTGATAATAAAAAGACCAGTTTTTAAGTCCTGATAATTTGCCCTGCCAGGCTCTGGCGGTCGACCGGGACGGTCAACCGGACCAGTAGTCGGTCGACCGGACCGGTCGACCGATGTGCACAAGACGTGTACAAAGGCCATTGTGTTTGGCCGGTCGACCGAGTGGTCGGCCAACTGAAGTCAGCCCACTCTCAGGTTGGCCCGGTCGACCGGGCGGTCGACCGGAGGGCTCAACGGTCGATTTTTTAACCGTTGGCCGGTCGACCGGCCGGTCGACCGGAGGGCAATTTTGCCCCTGCCAGCTGCTAACGGGCAGATTTTGATTGGGCCTATTTATACCCCATTCAAGCGATGTTTTGAACAAGATTTCTAAGAGCCAAAATTCTCATACATTCTAGTGTTTTAATACAAGTTTTCAAAAGAGTTTTTAAGCCAAAAGATTTCATCTTTATTTGTTTTCAAGGGTTGGAAAAATCAAAGAAAAATAGAGATTTGAGATATTTGTTTTGTTCTTCATTTTCTATCAAATACAAGTTATTTTCTCAAGTATTTTTATTTGTGATTTGATTCCCAACACCTTGATTTCTCACACTTGAGCTTATCCACTATCCTATCTATTAGGATCTTTGTTTTGTGAGAAAAGAAGTTGTTTGTGGTCTTTTTGATCACCAAGTTGTAAACCCTCCTTATTTGTGATATCCCTCTTGTGTAGAGGTTGATTGTTGGAGTGGTGGCTTTGTGCCCTATCCCTCTTGTGAGAGGTTGATTGATTGTTTGACTTTGTGCCCATCCCTCATTTGTGAGGTGGATTTGTGTTGGCTTTGTGCCTTGCCTCTAGTGAGAGGTTGTATTGTTTGAGAGAGGAGTTGTGTACTCTCAAGTTGTATTTGCCCAAATCCTCAGTGGAGGTTCCCTGTGTGGGAAGTCCTGTGCGGACGAGTTAGTGAAAATCCTTCTGTGTGAAGGCGGGGACGTAGAGCTGGTTGCTTGAACCTCGAAACATATCATTGTGTTTGCGTTTGATCCACTTTCTCTAACTCTCTCTCTCTATTATATTGTGCCTTGCATCATTCATATTTCTCATCCATAGTTATATGCTTGGTTGTGTTTGTTTGTGTGTCTCACTTGTGATTAACCACGAGAGCTTCATATAGCACCTCAACTCTTATTCAGAGGAATCAAGAGGAGTTAGTTCAGAGCCCTTCACCGGGAATTCGGCTACACTCGTTGGTTACACTAATTGTGTTGCATTTAGTTTTTAATTCCGTATTATTGTTCATTAGATTAGCCGTACACCTATTCACCCCCCTCTAGGTGTACTTTCATAATCCAAATAAGGAAACCCTCATCTATATACCACATATCTCATGTCGCCATCGTCTGAGTTTATATAACTTAAGTTACCCTAAGAATAACAGAACTATAGTGTATCTGGAGTAATCATCATGTGTCATAAAGTAAGGTGTCAACTCAGGGCATAACACTATAACTGGAGAATATAAAGGAGTGTTGTATTTTAAGTTATCCAATAATAATAATCAGTACCGTTTGATATTTCAATCGTCTCCCTACCAGCATCTCACATCACCGATAGTTCATACTAGAGTTCGCACCCTGTAGAACTTACCCGAGTCTGATATGTGAGTACTAGGACCCGAACAAAGGAGAGACCAAATATCACACGTTCCTAACCTTATTATTGTTTGGTTGTTTTATATTATTCTTCTGATTCATATGCTTTTATATATGCTACCGACACACATACATCCACTTATTAATAAGATGAGTTATTATTTAGAAACTGATAAATCTGATGGCTCATATTTATAGTGGGTCCCGTCTCTGCTCGGGACTAGCTCAGGAGTACAGGCTACTGCTTCCGGGGACTTATCATTACGCGCCCCCACACGAAACTTCAGATTCAGGCTACTGCTTCTGGGGACTTATCATTACGAGCCCCACACGACACTTCAGAAATATCACCATTATAAATATGACATCATACCGGTTTCCATCAGTTTCCCCACCCCAGTGTAAGTTAAGTATTTTTATTATACATATATGAATTGCCCAAAGATAATATCCACAAGTGTATACAGTATAACCATGATTATCCAACTATGGGAATTAAGAGGAGTATAATATCAGGAGTCACCCTTTTTCAGGGGTTCAGGAATACAGGAGTTCAGGAGTACATGAGTTCAGGAGTACCAAATATCTGGTAACTGTATAATAATCATGCCAAGTCCCTGTAAAAGTAATAGTCATGAATATACAATATAATACAAGTGCCACAATATCAGGTAAGGTGTACTAGTACCGGGTGTAGCATGTCAAGTGTCAAGTGTTATTATATCAGGTGTCAGGCGATAAGTATAGTATGGAAAGCACCGGTGTCAGATATCAAGTAATAAGCATAGCATGGCAAGTACCGGTATCAGATATCAAGTAATAAGCATAGCATGGCAAGTACCGGTATCAGATATCAAGTAATAAGCTTAGCATGGTAAGTACCGGTATCAGATATCAAATAATAAGTATACCGGTATCAGATATCAAATAATAAGTATAGCATGACAAGTACCGGTGTATAAATGTCAGGGTCAAGTAACTAATATATCAGTGAGAGTCGCAACATCAAATACTAGGTATCAACCGGTCACGTAACATGGTACAGGAAAACGGTATAAACATTTCAAACTCTCCACAATCATTTTTATAATAATAAATTTATCTTTTAATTAGCTATGCGAAGCCGAATAAAGGGGAGCAGATCTAGACATACCCGGTATAATACCGGTTCGACAAAGTATAATAATGGTCGGAAGCTATTTATAAAGCATGATAATCATTTATATAACATATACTAACTTGCATAAAGAGATATCATATATTAAAAGCAAGATAATAATTATTAAATATGAAACGATGGTAATAAAGGAAGAAATGTCAAAGAAATATACTCGCCTAACACCGGAATGAAAATACCGAGAAAAGTCCGAGAAATCTACTAATCTGTGCGAGCAAGCCACTAGCCCATATAAATATTAAAATATATAAATATAAATATATATATATAAATATTATAAATATATTAAAGAGGGAATGAGAGAGGGGAGAGAGAGAGAGGAGAGAGAGGAGAGGGTTATTTTTAGAAAGGAATTAGGAATTTAAAAGGGGAGGGGTATGGTTGTAAATATGGGAAAGTAATTTGAGAATCAGAGGATGGGTATTTTAGGAATGTGAGAAAAGTAGGTTTATTTAGGGAAAGGAAAGAGACAAGAAATGAAAAGAAAGAAAGAATGAAAGAATTAAAGAAGGAAAGAAGAAAGAAAGAAAGAAAGAAAAATGGAGTGGCCGACGGCCGGCCCACTACCGACGGCCTGGCGGCGGCGGCGCCACCGCCGGGGGTGGGGGGCATGCGCACGCGGCTAGCCCGGAGGAGGAGGGGGTGGTGGAGTTTATTTTGATTGTGGTTGTTGTTGTTTGTGTTATTGAAGGAGGTGGTGGGTGGTGGTTGAAGGTGGTGGTTGGTGGTGATTAGTGGTGTTGGGGAGTTAGAGGAGGAGGTGATGATGGGGTGGTGGGAGTGGTGAATTTGATGGAGGTGGTGGTAAATTTTGGAGGAGGAAGGGAGGTGGTGGTGATGAGTTTGGATGAAATTGGAGATGGTGGGGAGTTGGTGGAGGTTGAAGGAGGTGGTGGAGTGGAGACGGGGTGTGGGGGAGTTGATGGCCGACTAGGGGCGGCTGGCAGTGGTGGTGGTGATGGTGGAGGCGGCGGCCATGGAGAGGGAATGGGTTGGATTTGTTTTGTTGAAGGAGATGGAATTTTTGAATTATGAAATGAAAAGGAAAAAGGAGATGAAGATTAAATAGAATGGAGAAGGAAATGAAATGATGAAAAGGGGGGAAAGAGGCTGCAACAGCAGCCATGGGCTGCTGCAGGTGGCTGTGCAGGGAAGCAGGCGGCGAGCGGCTATGACAGGGAGCAGAGCAGGGGGAAAGTCAAAGGGTAAGAAAAGAAAAGGAAAGAAAATATAGGAAAAGGAAAAAAATAAAGAAAAAGAAAAAAATAGTAAAAAATTTATTATTAAATATTTAATTTATTAAAATATCTGAGAGTATAAAGTAGGAAAGTAGGGAAGGAAAAAGTAAAAAAAGAAATCGTCGGTAAAAAATATTATATTTTAATAGGGTAAAAATTTGACTGTTTCAGAAACGTTCCGAAAAATTCTCAAAAATAGAAAATATTATCCTAAGATGCTCGATGAAATCAAATTTAAGAAATTCAATGTATTTTTCAAATTAAAAATCTTAAAATCTTCCGGCGATACCGGTCGACACCATAATCGGTGAAATTTTGATAAATTTAGAAAAAATCTCAAAAAAATATATTTAGATAGAAAATAAAATTCTAAGAAATAACATGAGAGCCATTTTTAAAAATTCAATCTCATTTAAAAACTAAAAATCCAGGAATCGGTCAGCGATGCCGACCGATACCGGTTTTGGAGATTTTGCAGAAAAATTCTGAAAAATTTCATAAAATCATGAAAAATATAAAATATTAGAAAACAGTATTTGAAACTAAAATCGATCATATCAGACTACCAGAAAAGTCAAATCGGGCGGTATGCCGATATCGGGTTCCCAGTCCGGGTCAGGGCTTGCTCTAAGACTGAAAATCCAGATCCGATACAAAAAACATGAGAAATCACAACTTAAAAACTAACACTGGAAGAAAATTATAATAATATGGTCGAAAAAGTCGGGACACGTATCTGGGTACGTATCCCAGGAACGGGGTGCTACATTACCTCTATGTACCTTCACATTGCTCATCTCTTTCTTGGCTTTCTTCTAATCTCCTTGGTGTTCTCCACCTTTTTCTCTTTGAGATTAGAATTAGATCAATGCCGGGTTATAACCTTTATTTATAAGATTTTATAAAATAACTCCTATTTGAACTATGAGATGATCTTGGTCATTGGATACTTGAAGAATCTTAATCAATCCTATTAGGAGTTGATTTTCTTGATGTAGAAGAATTCTAAATCCTTTAATCTTTAGAAACAAACTCTTATTGAATAGAAACTTAGTCCTATTTGTACTCCACCAGAAAAAAAACCTACGCTTGAAGAGAAAACTAATTCTACTTCAGAAACGCCCCGATTAGTCGATTAGTTCATATAATTAGTCAACTAATGCACCAAGTTAGTCAACTAATACATCAAGTTAGTCAACGACTGTAAACTGTGCCTTCTCTGTTTCTGCCTATTAGTCAATTGATATTTTGGACTAGTCGACTAATAGTCTTATTAGTCAACTATACAGTCCACTAACCTACTTTGATTTGTTTCTTTTCTTCTACTTCAAGTCATTGTCTTCTCCAACTCGATTGGATCTTCTTAGAACATAATCTCCTCTTGAAAATAAGGCAAAATCCTAACATTTTCTTTTTCGATTCAAAACAAATAAGAAAAATGGGAAATGAGTTTTCCCATTTTCTCACCTCCCTATGACCAAACAGACCCAAAGAAAAAAAAGCATTCCCTTTTTGTGATGCATAAGCAGTCATATCTATTTGGCCGTCTAAATCTAATATTTTTTTTTTTTAATGATCGACATGATCTATGCACAAACTTTTAAAATCTTTATTTAGTAAAATTTAGCTTTTTATCTTTATTTAATAAAGTTTAGCCTTTTTATCTAGGCATTGATTAAAAATAATAAACCAGTGAAACTCCTAATCCCTTAATTCCTTATCCCAATGGAGGCTCAAATGCCTCACTTGGACCAAGTCCAACCTTTCCCCATTTTGTTTTATTTTATTTCTTTTTATTTGTTGTTTTTTCCTGTGTTTTTAAAAATAAATTATAGACCCAATTGAAGCCTACTCGTCTCTCATTGTACTATCGTGCTATAATGACATTTGTACTTGCCTGCTCTGCAAATAGATTCAAGATAGAGATAGGACTTCAAATAAGCTCATGGCAGACAAACAACGCGTATTTGGCTCAGTATTTAACTCCATTTCATGTCACTTGAAGCGCTTGAATTTATAAATGAGCAAGCTCTAAACTAAGCATGCTTGCTCGTGTTCGTCTCAAATAAGCTTGATATGATTTTTCAAATATGTTCAGTAAATTCTTTTGCGCAAATCATAGTTATTACCATTGAACAGTTTATTATTATACGAGTTACTTACATAATGAAATACAAGATATTTTTTGTGCAAAACGAATTTTGAATTATATACTTATTTTTTTCTTTTCCTCAAAGTTTCTATTAGTAACTCTTCGTATTCCTACGAGCAGTTCATGTTTGACTCAATATTTATATTCTAACAATGTAATGTTCAGCTCCCTCGAGTTCAGCTTGTTTACATTCCCCAGATAAAAGCCCTACCAAAACAAACATGCCAAAATTCTCTTGTTGTTTTCCTGATCAAGTGTGCGGATTAAAAGAGAATTTTGGGTCAGGCGCATGGCTCACGTGGCTTATTGTCGAGATCAAATTGTCCCAAGAGCTTGGGGGAGGTGTTGTCTCTGTCTCTGGCCCTTTTCACAGCTGGCGCTTTGTTCATAAAAGAAAAATGAAAATGATTGCATTTTAATTTAATAGGAGGCTGTCAAGGCCTCCACTGTACCTGTACAATGACGGGACAATTAAGTACCTACGGACGACCTAGCATATGATAGGTTGGTTATAAATTATTGAATGGAGTAATTACTACTCCTTGTATAAATAATGATTCAGATGTGTAAACTTTTTTTTCTTTTTCTTATTTTTTCCCCCCTTGAAGACAAAATTAAAAGCTTCTTTGTTCTATTCCTTATTTTGTAAGGATGCCAATACCCACTTTATCTCTATTTATTTCTTCTCCAACTCTTTACATGTTTAGCTATAACTGCTAACCACTAATTATGTTAACTCCTTACTTGATAATCCACTGAATCTAATAGCCTCTACTTGTCTTGCTCTTGCAAGAGCCATGATGGCTCATTATGATAGATTCTAACACTCTAACATCTAACTCTCTAACAAGTTACCATTACTTTATTCCATGCTTTCTCTAGTTAGTTTTGATAGTTTAAGTGTAGCTTGCTTTTATTTGTTGAGTTTGAATGTGAAAATGATCTTATGAGCCATACTTTGTAAAGCTCTTGAACCAAGGAGTAGTGATGGTCAATGATACATGTGAGGCAACTATCACTTAGAGGTTAGCATGTTAGTGGAGCCATTAGTAGTTAGCAGTCATGAGTTTTCTTTCATTTTTACTTTGCTTTAATAATACAAAAATCACTTTTCAAACAACCATTTTTCAATGTTTCTATCTTTGTTTCCATCGTACTCTTCTCTTTCTATTATTTATTTTCTTTTCTTTGATTCTTTAAAACATTGAAGAACACTTAACACACACGTGAATCAACCGGTAAAGTTTCTATCGCTTTCCGTCCTTGCGAATTAGACCCGTTTAGCCACCATACCATAACGAAAGTATCGAGAAAGCCAAAGCACGCACTTTTAACTCGTGATTTCAAAATATACACTTTTCGTGCACGATTTTCCCTGGCCAAATTTTGGTGTCGTTGTCTGTGATGCCTTGATCCCACGGGTACGGGAACGCCACTGCGACGTATATACGCAGGTCAGAAATACCCTCACGTATATACGCTAAGCTTCAGTACAGGTAAGAATCAGAGGCGGAAGTACAGTGGTAATATACATTCCAACAGAATAGTACAAGTACATGGTTATCACAGAAAGTGATACGATATTACAGGAATATTACATCACTAGAAAATATAAGAGTACAATACATGAAGGGAAATACATAATAAAAACTGAGAGATGCTCACGATACGGCAAGAGGGACCTCAAGAGCCAAACAGGAGAAAATCTGGGAGGAAGAACTACGGCGATGTCCGAGCTTCTGCTGCACTCCGATCACCACGGGAGGATCCGCTGCGCACTCTGATCAGCTACAGCAAGATTAACACGGTCTAGACTCCAGGATCTGACATGAGAATCCAGGATTGTTAGCAACCCCAGTGAGTACATATGATAAAGCCAAATGGCATGCATAACAGGCACACGTATACATGATCAAGTGATGTGATCCAGGCATGCAAGTACAGGAAATGACAAGTAATATAAGAAAAATAACAGTAAATCCGAGATCAAGTAAATACATGTATATCAATAAGTCTAAATCGAAAAACATGCATGAAAATGGTATAAAGAGCATTGGTACACATAATCATGCGACAAAATATGGCAACATGTGATAAAAACACTAAACACGCGATAAATATAAGTATGGACAAAACTAGTTGTATAAATTTAGATTATGGATTCATGAGGTTGATACGTGGAGGGAATAATCCAAAAAAGGAAACCTTCATCTATATATCAGATATTCGATGTCACCATCATCTGAATTCATACAACTTGAGTTGCCCTCAGGGTAACAGAACTAGAGTGTGTTTGGAGTTATCATGGTATCATAGAGGTCATGTGTTATAAAACAGGGTGTCAATTCAGAGCATAATACTGTAATTGGAGAATATAAAGGTGTTGCATTTTAATTAATCCAATAATAATAGTCAGTACCGTTTGATATTTTAATCGCCTCCCTACCAGCGCCTCACATCACTGATAGTCCATACTAGAGTTCGCACTCTGTAGAACTTACCAGGGTCTGATATGTGAGTATCAGGACCAGAACAAAGGAGAGACCAAATATCACACGTTCCTAACATTATTACTGTTTGGTTATTTTATGTTATTCATCCGATTCATATGCTTTTGTATGTGCTACCGGTACACATACATCCACTTATGAATAAGATGAGTTATTATTTGAAAACTAATAAATCTGATGGCTCATATTTATAGTGGGTCCCGTCTCTGCCCGGGACTAGCTCAGAAGTACAGGCTACTGCTTCCGGGGACTTATCATTACGCGCCCCACACGACACTTCAGATTCAGGCTACTGCTTCCGGGGACTTATCATTACGCGCCCCACACGACACTTTAGATATATCACCATTATAAATATGACATCATACCGGTTTCCATCAGTTTCCCCCACCCCAGTGTAAGTTGAATATTTTTATTATATATATGAATTGCCAAAGATAATATCCATAAGTGTATACAGTATAACCATGATTAACCAACTACTGGAATTAACAGGAGTATAATATCAGGAGTCACCTTTTTTCAGGGGTTCAGGAATACAGGAGTTCAGGAATACAGGAGTACAGGAGTACAGGAGATACAGGAGTACCAGATGTCTGGTAAAAATATAATAATCATGCATATGCCAGGTAATACAGGTGTCAGGTGTCAAGTATATCATGGCAAGTACCGGTGTTATATATCAGGTGTTATGTATAGCATGGCAAATACCGGTATCTTATATCAAGTAATAAGTATAGCATAGCAAGTACCGGTGTCACATATCATATGTCAAATATAGCATGGTAAGTACCGATGTCAGGTATCATGTGTCAAATATAGCATGGAAAGTACCGGTGTCAAATATAGCATGGCAAGGGTTGGTGTAAATACCGAGTGCCGGTGTAAATACCGAGTGCCGGTGTCATATATCATATATCAAGTGTAACATGCCAAGTGCCGGTGTAAATACTGAGTACCGGTGTAAATACCGAGTGCCGGTGTCATAAATCATATATCAAGTGTAACATGCCAAGTGTCGGTGTAAATACTGAGTACCGGTGTAAATACCGAGTGCCGGTGTCATAAATCATATATCAAGTGTAACATGCCAAGTGTCGGTGTAAATACTGAGTACCAGTGTAAATACTGAGTACCGGTGTCATAAATCATATATCAAGTGTAACATGCCAAGTGCCGGTGTAAATACCGTATGCTGGTGTCATAAATCGTATATCAAGTATAACATGTCTAGGGTCGGTGTCAGATGTCACGTGTCAAGTATAACATGTCCAGGGTCGGGTAAATACCGAGTACAACAACATATATTAACTCGCATAGCATGATATCATGTATTAAAACTACGGTAACAAATGCTAGGCATGCTAAAATATCCACATATCAATTCCATGATATAAATACAAGAGCGTTTATTTTTAAATGTATTAAAAAGCACTCGCCTGAAACCGGGGTGAAATACCGGTTAAAAGTCTGAAAAATCGGCGATCCGCACGAGAAATCCACTAGCCCCTAGTTGTATATTAAAATATATAATTATAAATATATATATATATATAAATATTGGAGAGGGAATGAGAGAGGAGAGAGAGAGGAGAGAGAGAGAGTTGTAGGAAGGAGAGAGAGAAAATAGGGTGTTTTTAAAAGGGAAATAGGAATTAAAAGGGAAGGGGGTAGGGTTGTAAATATAGTGAAGTAATTTGAGGGAGAGGGGATGGGTATTTTAGGAATGAGGAAAAAGTGGGTTTTTATTTAGGAAAGAAATGAAAAGAAAGAAAAAAAGAATGAAAGAAGAAAGAAAGAAGGAAAGAAAGGAAAAAAATGAAGGGGAGGGGGAGATGGCCGGCAGCCGGCCATGCCAGCGGACTGCCTGTGGCGGCGCCGCCGCCGCCGGGGGAGAGGGGTGCGCGCGTGGGCTGCCCAAGGGGGGGGGAGGATTGGTAATTGTTTTGTTGTTGTGGTTGTTGTTGTTTGTAATGTTAAAGGAGATGGAGGTGGTTGATGGTGGAGGTGGTTATGGTGGTTGTGGTGGTGATTGGTGATGTTGGGGGGTTAGAGGAGGAGGAGGAGATGATGATGGGGTGGTTGGAGTAAAGAATTTGGTGGAGTTAGTGGTGTATTTTGGAGAAGAAGAAGAAGAAGAAGAAGAAGAAGAAGAATTGTTGGGTTTTGGTGAAATTGAAGAGAAGGAGGTGGTGTTTGGAGATAAGGGAAGTGGGGAAGGGAAGTGGAGGGTTGAGGGGTGCGGCGGCGGTGGCTAGGGCGCCGACGGCGATGGTGAGGGTGGCCGGCGGCGGTTGAAGAGGGAGGTGGTGTTGGTGGGAAAAAGAAGATGAAGGGGAATATGGAGAAGAATGAAGGAAAGAAAGAAGGAAAACTTAAAAGGAAGGAGGAGGAGAGGGAGGGAATGGGAGAAGAGATGGGGGAAGGGGGTGCTGTTGCTGTGCTTGCAGCTGCTGCTGCAAGAGGAGTGGGTCGGCAGTTGGGGTGCAGGACATGGAGGAGAAAGAGAAAAGAAGAAAAAGAAAGAAAAGAAGAAAAGGGAAAAAGGAAAAAGGGAAAAAATAAGAAAAATTTATAAATAAATATATTATACAATAATATAATTATTAGATTATTCTTAGAGTATAAAGTAAAAGAGTGGAGAAGGAAAAAGCAAGAAAAGGAAAGATCAGAAAATAATATTATTATTTTAATAGGGCAAAAATTCGACTGTTTCAGAAACGTTTCAAAAAATTCTCAAAAATTGAAAATATTATTTTAAGATACTCGGTGAAATCGTATTCGAGAAATTCAATATAGTTTTCAAATTAAAATTCTAGAATTTTTCAGCGATACCTGCCGACATCAGAATCAGTGAAATTTTGATAAATTTAGAAAAATGTCAAAAAATATTTTTAAATAGAAAATAAAATTCTAAGAAGTAATGTGAAAGCCGTTTTTGAAAATTCAATTCCTTTTAAAAACTAAAAAAATCTGGGAATCAGTCAGCGATGCCGACCGACACCGGTTTTGGAGATTTTGCAGAAAAATTCTAGAAAATTCCAAAAAATCATGAAAAAGTTAAAATATTAGAAAATAGTCTCTGAAACTAAAATCGATAAAATTGGACTACCAGAAAATAAAATCAGGCAGCAAGCTAGTATCGGGTTCCCGGTCCGGTTCAGGGCTGACTCTAGGGCTGAGAATCTCAATCTGATACATAATAACATAAGTAATTACAACTCGAAAACACATACAGGAAGAAAATTGAATTAATACAGTCGAAAATTTTTAAGACACATATCTGGGTACGTCTCCCAAGAATGGGTGCTACATTGTCGGGGATGGGAACAGTTTGATTTCACATTTCTGTTAACTTTTCTTCTTTATTTTTGGTGTGCAGGTCAAAATTTTCAAAAATTTAGCATCGCAGAAATCCACACTTGCTTTTGTGTGATTGGATAAATTATTATATATTGCTATATTCTGCTGCTAGTTTCTATTACCTATACACTGCAATAATTTAAGAACTAAAATACAACAATTTGATGTTTTAAAACAGTTTAGACATTTGCATCTAGGCACGTGTCAATTTTCATTCCAATATAATGTATTTTGTTCTTCTGTTGTGATCTGGACCGAGGTGTACATATTGCATTGCATATAGTTAGGACAAACGCGTGGGTGATTTACTCACTTTGTGTGTTCATTCTTATCTATATTGCACACTTGCACGAATTGAAAAGTAAGGGCAAATCTCAATACAACATAAGGTGAAAAAGTTATTGCCTTCCCTTAGCCCAAAAATCACCTCTCCACTCACACAATCCAAGCCTAAATAAAATTTGCTAGACGTTGGCCCCTAGGGACATCTCACACTCATTTATGAGATTGACCTAAGGGGGAAGTTCTAAGAGTTTGACTCTTGTCAAATCGATGTCTAAGGTTGGGGATTGAGAGGCGAAACCTCGAAGAACAGTGGTTTGACATAATTAGGCTCGTTGCTCCAGCACGGATACCTCCCACTGGTCTTACCCCTACCAGGCCGATTAACTTGTGGTCAGATTTCTACAAGATACCCCTTGTGGACAGTCAACCAGTTAAGAGTCGTCTAGGCCTAACTCAACCCTAGAATAGGCTTATTTTCTTTTTTTTTGTTTATTTGTTGTTTGTTTTTTTGTTTATTTGTTTTTTTATTTTTGTAAATTGTGAAATGGATTTCAACAACAATTCTTTCAATCCTAATGTGAATGCATATTTCACCCAGACCTTATTTGACTTGGATAACTCCCACCCGTTTATATGTACAATATATACAATATGAACCAACCATATAGGCCGAATTAGGTTTGTCCGACTCAATATGACCCATATCCCAAATTTTATGATCCAAATTTTCAAAGTAATTTTCACTCTTCACATAGTCTATGGGGATTCACCGCCCCCGAGTTAGATTATCAATTACCTTGTCCACCATCTTCTTTCCCACATTTTACTTCACATACTCCTTTTTCAGAACCACCAATTGCAGAAAAATCAGAGTTACAAAGGAGTTTGGAAGAAATGATAAAGGCCCGAAAATAATTTGAAAACATGGCGGCCTCATCATTTCCACATAATTCGTACAGTTCTTTTTCAGAACCACTAAAAGAAAAATCATTGTTGGAAAAGACTATAGAATTCGTGTAGGAGTCCGAGTGGCAAATTCAAAGAATGTTTGACTTCCACTGTCCACCAAATTTTCATATGGCCAAAGAATCATGTCATTTTAGAAATCAAGGTTCAATTTCATCATACCAATCTGTACTTGGCCAAAATCAAATCCTTGACGTTTTGGCAGGTTATCTATTTCCTGAAATTGAACTTGAAGATGAATGTGAACCTGAGCTTCAATTTAGCAATTCGAGTCCAATTCTTGAATCAATATCGAGTCCTGTAGTGTTACCTAAACTAAGTAACATTCTTGAGGCAGTTTTGATTTTCATAATTCCTAAACTTGAATCAATCATTTCACCCATTCACATTCCTTCCGTGGACGAAAATCAAGATTCAGTTTCATTACATTCATTTGAACTTGCCTAAAATTTTGAGAACCATCTTGACATTTTGGCAAGTTATCTTTTTCCTGAAATTGAACTTGAGTATGAATGTGATCACGATCCACAAGTTGGTAATTTCTTTTCACCTTTTGATTCAATGATGACTCCAATATTTTTACCAGATTTTTTTCATATTCTGGAGTCAACATTGAATCTTGTACCAGTACACTGTGAAATTGAATCATGAATATTTTACAATCACATTCCGTTAATGGGGAAAGTGTGTGAACATCAACTTCTTGATTTGGAACCATTTCCTGAACCAATTTCGACTCCAGAAACTTTACTTGATTTCAGTCAATTTTCAAATTCGGTATTAGTTCATGTCCTTCCTAAGTCCAAATCCGTCATTCTATCATTTCACACTCAATTCTGGGATAAAGATGTTGATAATAAAGACTCTAAAATAATTTTAAAATTTTGAAAATTAGATGGGATAAAATTCCAAATAAGAATCATCCATGTATATATTAACAATGGGTCATATTAGAGAGGTCACTGGTGAGTTTTTGCGAACTCCACGCAATTTGAATTGAGCCGCATTTCGTGGGCCAATTAGACCACCACCGGAACCACCACTATGAGGTAATTTTTCTTCCCTTGCCATTTGTTGCATGCATATACACATTCACGATGCATTAAGGACAATGCATGAGATAAGTGTGGGGGAGGCTTTACTAACGTAGGTTATTCTAAACTTTCTTTCTTTTACAATTCTTTTTAGAAAATTTTAGATTTTTTCTTTTGTATAAAACTCTTTTTTTTTACAAAATTTTTTGAAATAAGAAAAATAGTTTTGATTTATTTTTAAGAAAGTTAAGAGGATTTAGGAATTAAGAAGACCTAAAATTATAAATTCTTAAACTGAGTCAAAATAATAGATCTTGTTTAAATTTTAGAATAAGAAAGTAAGATCGAAAAGATAATTTGATCTCGAATTTTTTTTCCTTAGATATGCACTTCACACTTCACAATTTTTTGGGATTGAAACAAAGATTGAAAATGCCATAATATATATATATATATATATATATATATATATATATATATATATATATATATATATATATATATATATATATATATATATATATATATATATATATATATATATATATATATATATGATGATAAAAACTACTTATTGAAGCTGGGTAGTTATGCCTTAGGAAGCATGATTATTCACGCCTAAAACGGTGGATAAAAATGAAATAATTTCCTTTAGTTTTGTGCCTTTGTTTACTGAGTTCTTAAACTCGAGGGATATTTTCTCATCTGGTTCTCTAAAACCATCTGGTTTGAGAGTAACCAGTTAAAAGCTCGCTGCCCGGGTAAACAAGAAAGCCTAAGAAAACTAAGAGAAGAAAAAGATAAAATATATATATATATTATATATACAAAACTAAATGACTTGAAAATTAGAGTTGATATCCCAAAAATTTTCACTATTCACAAAGTTCATATTTTCTAAGTGTTTTTTGAAAGATCAAAGAATCGATTCAATTTTAATTTTTACATTTAATTTATAACAAGATTTTGCATTTAGACTTAGTTTAAGGAAGAATAATTTCTGGTTAACTTATGACCTTGGATCACTTAAATTTTTGCAAAAATATTTCAACAATTTTCTCTATTTCAAAATGTGTTTTCAAAATACTAACATATAATTTCTTTCTTTATGGATTTTGTGGGTGTAATTCACTGAAAATCCTCAGGAGACAAAACTCCTCCTCTAGGGGAAATCTAGAGGTTTAACGGCTTGTTGCGTCACCTGCGAAGTGGTGTAATAATTTTCTTAGTTAGTTTTTCTGTTTTGCTCGGAACGAGCAAAAGATAAGTGTGGTGGTGTGATTAGTCTCTAAAATTACATATTTCATACCACATCTTCACATTTATTTAATATTAAATTCTGTTAATAATACCTCTCTTGTATGTTTCTAGGCCCATGACATGAAATAAAGAAGAAGCCCAAAAATCCCATTTATTTGGTGATTTTTAGAGCCTAAATATAGCCATTGACTTTGGGAAGCCTATATGCCAAATCTGGGAACAGATTCAAATAAGCGACAGGAGGTATAAGGAGTGGTGTGCAGCAAGAGGCTGCACACCCTGGCGCGACGCGTGCCGCTCCAGAATGACCGCGAAAGCGTGGCAAAGCCGCGTTTTCGCGGGCTTCTTGTGGGGCCACGTGTCGAGTTTCGACTCGTGGCCCCGTGATGCTTCCCTGGTGCCCCTCTTAGCCTATGAATACCCCAAGTTTTTCAGAACAGAAAGGAGGAGAGTTTTTAGGGTAGATTTCTTCTCTTTAGGGTAGTTTAGTTGTTCTACTTCTTTCTTTTGTTTTTTTTATTTTTGTAAATCATGTAATAGGGAAGAAAGTGAATCATAGGATAGAAGAGAAAGTTCTTGTAATGGAGGGTGACACTCTATGAAAGGTTCTTCCTTTATCTCTATTTATTTTTCTCCAACTCTTTACATGCTTCACTAATTTTTCTTCTCATGACAACTAACTACTAACCACTAACTATGCTAACTCCTTACTTGATAATCCACATGAATCTAATAGCCTTTACTTGGCATTGCTCTTGTAAGAACCATTGATGGCTCATTATGATGGATTCTAACACTCTAATATCTAACTCTCTAACAAGTTATCATTACTTTATTTCATACTTGCTCTAGTTAGTTTTGGTGGTTTAAGTATGGCTTGCTCTTGTTTATTGAGTTTGGATGTGAAAGTGATCTTATGAGCCATGCTTTGTAAAGCTCTTGAAGTAAGGACTAGTGATGGCCAATGATACATGGGAGGCAACTATCACTAAGAGGTTAGCATGTTAGTAGAGCCATTAGTAGTTAGTAGCCATGAGTTTTCTTTCATTTTTACTTTGCTTTAATAATACAAAAATCACTTTTCAAACAACCATTTTTCAATGTTTCTATCTTTGTTTCCACCGTACTCTTCTCTTTCCATTCTTTATTTTTTTCTTTTGATTCTTTAAAACATTGAAGAACACTTAACACACACGTAAATCGACCGGTAAAGCTTCTATCGCTTCTCGTCCTTATGGATTCAACCCGTTTAGCCAACATACTATAACGGAAGTATCGAGGAAGCCAAAGCACGCACTTTTAACTCTCGATTTCAAAATAAACACTTTTCGTGCACGATTTTCCCCTATCACCTACCTGCACAGACCCGCCCTGGGTAGGCCTGGGCCCGCCTGTTGTGAATTCGGGATGCCCCTAAGACTGGAACGAATGGGGGTGCAGCGAAAATAAGCCACAGGATCTACTAGGGCAACGAGAAGAAAAAGAGAAGGAAGAAGATATTCCAAAGTAGATAAAAAGTCAATACACAATATAATGTGGTTCCACCGATCAAACAGATCGTGTGTACGTCCACGGGAGAAGGGGGAGAAACTTTATTGAACTTTGAGGTAATACAATAAGAATTACTTACACCTCTCACTGAGAAGATTACAAGCCCTTGTGGCCACCAAGAACAACAAACCCTTATAATTAAACTTCTTGAACAAATTTCTCACCTAGATGAATTACACCTTTAGGAATTATAAATTCATTAGATTACATTGAAAGCCACCCCTAAGGGGTTATTTATATATCATAGGACCATTCTAATCCTAAACAAACTACATCAATACGAACAATCATCGCTCAGAAGAAAAGAAAATCCGAATCCAACTTGAATTGGAAATAGATCAAGAAAAGAAAACAACCAGACCTGCCATTAGTCGACTAGGTTAGGGTATTAGTAGACTAATACCATGTATTAGTTGACTAAACCCAAATACTAGTCGACTAGACTAACAAAATTCGAGAACCCCAACTCTCTGTTGGCCAACCTAGTCGACTATACAATGTTGTAACACCCATTCCCGGAACGCGTATTCAGATACATGTTCTGACTTTTTGATCATATTTTTCAATTTTTCCCATATTTATTTTGGTTTTGTAATTATTTACATTATCTTTTTGTATCTGATCTAGATTTTCATGCTCAGAGTCAGCGCTAGTCTGAACTGGAGACCCGATCCCAACGTACTACTCGATTTGATCTTCCTGTAGTCAGACTTGACCGATTTCATTTTTGAATTTTTTTTCAATATTTTAGATTTTCTAAAATTTTTCTGAGTTATTTTGCAAAATCTTCAAAATCGCTATCGATCGGTGTCACTGAGCGATTCTCAAATTTTAATTTACAAATGGAGTTGAATTTCTGTAAACTGCTTTCACATTTTTCTCAGGGCTATATTTTCTATTTTATAGCATTTTTGGAGATTTTTCTGAATTAATCAAAATTCGACCTGATTTGGCGTCGGCGAGTATCACCGGTTGATTCGAAGATTTTTAATTCGAGAACGGAATTGAATTTCTTGAATCAGATTTCACCATGTATCTCAGTATAATATTTTTATTTTAAATTTTTTTGGAGATCTTTCTGAGTTACTTTGTTTTTTCGATATTTCTGGTGTTTTCGGTACTTTCTGGATCCAGAGTTATTAACCAGATATTTTTCTTTTTTCTTTCTTTTCCTTTTTTCCTTTTCATCTCCTTTTCTTTCTCTATTTTTCTTTGTCTTTTCTTTTTCCCTTTTTTCTCCTCCACACAAACTCCCCCTAAAATATCCTACTCCATTAAATCTCTCACTTCTCTTTTTCTTTACCTTCTTCTTTTTCTTTTCTTCTTTTTTTCTTCCTCTTTCCCTTGGCTAGCGACGCACACAACACCCACTCCCTCCCCAAATTCTCCCTCTCTCCTATAATCTCTATCTCTCTTTTCTCACTTCTCTTCTCATCTACAGTCTCTCTTTCTTTAAATTTTTCCTCACACTCTCTCTAGCTACCAGCTTCCACCACTCCCCATCACGGCGGCCACCACCACCCTCTCGAGTGAGCCACGGCTGGCGACAACCCTAAGCGCCACCCCAAGCACCATCTCCACCACCAACATCTACCACACCAATATCTCCTCCACCACTCCACCTCCTTTACATAATCCACCACCACCTCCATTTTCTCCACTCAAATCCCACCGTTACCACCTAGATCTCTCCCACTCCACGACCACAACCTCTTCTTTCCTCCTTCCCCTTCAATTCCATCACCAACCACCCAATTCCTTCATTCCACCACCATCTCCGCTTTCTTCTTCCATCAACACACCACCCTTCACCTCACCTCACCTCCCTCCTCTTTGAAGTGGTCGGCGGCCACGCCTGGCTGACACGGCCACCTGGGCCGAGAGCCACGACCTTCCCCCTTTGCGCGACCTTCTCTCTTTCCCCTCTTTGATTCTCTCTTTCTCTCCTCTCTCTAGTTCTCTCTCTTGAAGACTCACATCCGTGTGCACGTGTTTTTAGGATTCCAAGATTTCACAGGTGTTTTTTGAAGATTATAGGCGAGTGTTCTCACTTTATTGGGTACTCTGCATCGACGGGTGTTTTATTGTATTTTCTAAGATTTTGTATTGTATTTCCGGGACTGTGTATTATATCGATCTGATGTATTGTATTTTGAGCTAGGATGTATTTGTATCAGTGACCATGCTTGTAATAGTGTAGTTTAATACATGTACATGTATACTGATTGTTATATATATATATATATATATATATATATATATATATATATATATATATATATATATATATATATATATATATATATATATATATATATATATATATATATATATATATATATATATATATATATGCATGTTTTGGTACTAACACTTCTGCATGCACCTATTTAGCCTCCGGGCTCTCTCTTATTTAGCCAACCCTTCGTGGTCACCCTTAGACTCTCAGGGTCTCTCATGCTTCGCATGGGCGATGTTAGCACTCAATGCTTTACCGCTAACTCCGTCCGAGCATAATTACGCTGCGAGCATGGCTTCATCATGTGTGCTACCTAGACGTTCATATGTGGCTTCACCGTGTGCGTTTAGCCTCGCTCGAGCGGTAACCACATTGAGCATGATAGCGTTTAGAGTTGTGCACTAGCTTCGCTCCAGCCTTTCTTAGTTTCGCTTGGATGTTTACTTGTTTGCTCGCTAACTTTATTTCTGCTTTGCTCAGTCCTCAAACTTAACCTTCAGGTTCTCTATTAGCTCCACTGAGAGTCGAGCTTAGCCTCAATGCTTTACAACTAACTCGTTCGAGCATAGCTTCATCACGTACAATGGCCTGGCGTTAATACGCCTGCTTCACCGCATGCGTTTAGCTGCGCAGCACAGCTTTGTCACGTGTGTAAGCAGGGAGTTCATACGTGGCTTCGCCGTTTGTGTTTAGCTTTGCTGCGAGTGTGGCTTCGCTGTGAGCGATAGCTGTACGTTATTGTGGCTTCTCTGCGAGCTATAGTCTCGCAGAATGCTTTAGTGTTTAGAGCTCACGCTAACTCTGTAGGAGCCAAGATCTATCATTACCCGGCGTAATGCTGTAAAGACCTGGTTTTGCTCCAGCTTGACCAAGCACCCGGCTGGATAATTGAATAGCTTAATTATTATTCTTCTTTATGGTTGTGATGAGTTTGAAATCTTTACTTAAACTGTTATCTTGAAACTGTATTATTTTTCTGTATTGTATCTGTACCGTTTTCCCGTATTGTGTTATTCGACAATACAATATATATTGTGTTAACACTTACTTTGTTGATCACTTGACATGTTACCACTTGACACCTGACACCTTTCTGTTATCACTTGCCTGTTATCACCTGCATGTTATTACAGCACCTGTATGTTATCATCTGACATCTATATGTTATCGCCTGTCATCTGCTATGCTAACACTTGACTCATGATTATCATATTATAGGAATGTAATAACTGATATCCTGATAGTACTCTTATTACAAATGTACTCCTGTACTCTTCATACTCCTAAACCATGCTCCTACTCATTCCTGTAATCTGATAATTACACAATAAATTATAAAAGGACAACTTATACCGGGTAAGGAGAAACTGATGGACTCGATTAGCTATTTTGTTTACAATGGTATTAGGTATGTTGTGCAACTAAAACTTTGGTTCTATCTGTGGGCCTCTAAGTGTTCCACGGAGTGTGCTGGCACCCTGATTACTCCTTCCTGAATGGATATACAACAAGACCCTTCGCCTTCCTATGCCTCGCGGCAGGTTCGGTATACCAGCGACGGAACATCATGGGGTCGTGGTCCCGGGTATGCACGAGACCTATTGTAAATATAATTCGTTGGTTTCCTCATCAGTTTTAAATAACCAATCTCGACTTGCTCATATATGAATGTATGTGTGTTGGGACGCTAGTACACATACCTAGATATATGGGTCAGACGAGTAATAATAATAAGATGCTAATTAATAATTCGTCGTGTTATTTTGCAATTCTGGTTGTATACACTCAAATTAGGTGACACAAGACATAAGGTGTATATATATGAGGGTTTCCTTATTTGGATTATTCCTTCGACGTACTAATCTTATGAAGTTGTAAACTGATCATGTACAGCTTGTTTTGCCCGCATTCAATTCTATCAGTTTTATCTGTTTTATCGATTTTATGATGTTTTCTTAGTTTAGAAAATAACTCGGGTTATATGAACTCAGGCTATGACGACGTGAGATATAAGATATATATATATATATATATATATATATATATATATATATATATATATATATATATATATATATATATATATATGAGAGTTTTCTTGTTTGGATTATTCCATTGATGTACTAATCTCACTGATCCGTAATTTAGGCTTGCACAACTGGTTTTGCCATATTTTGCCTTAATACCTCGTTGCCTGCTCATGTGTGTCTGTGCTCACGACACGATTTTCAATACATGTTTTTTAATTTAGATTTATCGATTACACGTGTGTTTGTTTATAAACGCCACTTGGCACTCATCTTACTGCTTATTGGGTAGCTTTCTAACTCCCTGGACCTGCATTTCTAGGTCTTGGAGCTTGGACCATGGTGGACTCTTTTATGATCAGAGTTGCGCAGCGGTAGCGTAGTGGATCAACGGTAGCCCGTCCCAGTTTCTTTTCTTCCAGCCCCCTACTCGACTCTCATTTTTTTTATTACTCGTGAGCACATTTTGTATTGTTCATACTTTTATGTCTCCTTATATTCTTACTTTTGCACCTAGCAGTGATGTAATATACTTGTAATATTATGTCACATCCTATGATAACTTTGTAATTGTACTTTTATGTTAGAATGTATAATACACCGCGTACTTTCGTACTCTGGTTTCTGCCGGTACTGATGCTTAGCATATATATGTGAGGGGATTTCCACCATGTGTATATACATCACAGTAACGTCTTCTCACCCGCGTGATCGAGGCATTACAAATGTAGTAGTCGACTAATCTATATGATTAGTCGATTATACCTAGTATTTGTCGACTAGTAAAGTGCATAACTCCTTATGCATGTCCGTTCTTTAATCTCTGAAGTTTCGTCTACCTTCACGACGTATTCTAGTCACAATTCTTAATAAAATTCCTCTTGAATTGAATATGTTCAAGTCTGAGAATAGCCACCATGCTCATGTGCTCGCATCCACACATAATTGAATAAATCTTGACTTTATCTCCATCTCACTCCCTCTTCTCTATAACCCCCTCATGGGGTTCACAACTTGATTAGGGCGAATAAGTTCAGGCCCAACCTGAACTTTATTACCCAACAATCTTCTTGTTCCACATAGGATCTATGAAAATTTGCTCCACCATAGGAGTAACAATCTGGACTTCCTTGTTACGCCTAGCCCCAATCTCTCTTCGAGGTACAATTGAACATCTGAGCTCAAAACCATCGTAGTCTCCGATTGATCCACAACCGTCGCTTTTGAAGACGAGGATAACTGCAATCCACTAACTATAACTTCCAAATTTCGTAACACATACACATTGCTGACACGTTCGGCCTGAAACTTCATATAGGGCTCTTTGGAGACTTCCATAAGATCACTTTCAGAACAGAAATTGAACACTTCCCCTTCTAAGACTCCTAAAGAGATGAGATTATACCTTGAATCAGGAACATGATGAACGCCTTGAAGAGTAGTGATTCATCCATCATGAAAATAAAACTGAATTGTTCCTTCGCCAATTGCCTTGCTTATTGCAGAATTTCCCATAAAGACTTCTCCCTCTTGAACCGAAGTGTATGCGGAGAGCATCTTCCTGTTGGAACTGATGTACTGTGAACATTCAGAGTCAATAACTCATTTATCTTTGTTACCAACTGATATATCTATAACAGATAGAATATCGCATTTATCTTCAACTTCTCCAATCAGTTCAGTGATATTAGCATTTGATTGTTTTTTCTTTCGAAGCCAACAATCAGCTCTAATGTGCCCCTTTTTAAGACAATAGTTGCACGTCAAATTCCTATGTTTTCAGTTACCCATGAAACTTTCATTATTACTCTTCTCTCTTGAATAATGAACTTGACCAGAATCATTATGATGAGACTCACCCGTCAACTGGGTGTCAATTTTGTCCTTATTGAGCATATGCTACTTGACCTCATTGACCTTGATTGTTGACTTACCTCCATAGATGATAGCTTCCCTAAAGTTTTTATATGAAGAAGGTAAAGAACACAGTGATAAAAGTGCTTGATCCTCATCTTCTATCTTAATGTCTTTCTTATCTAGATCATTGATAATTGAGAAAAATTTTGCAATGTGAGACTTGATAGGTGTACGTCATGCATGCGAAAAAGAAATAGATGCTACTTCAGAATCAACTGATTCACTAATGACTTCTTTAGATAGTGGTCCTGAAGTCGCTCCCACAACGAGAATGTTGTTTTCTCTGTGAAAAACTCATCTAACATTTCGTCTGCAAAGCAAAACTGAACAGTCGTCAAGACTTTCTCATCCAACTCCTATCAAGTTCTTCTTTCATGTCTTGAGCCTTTTTCTCCCTCCCGAGTAGTACTTTCTTCAACCCACTCTAGGTCAATATGACATTCATCCTAATCTGCCATCTGCTGAGATTGATGACATCATGGAACTTCTGAATATCAAACTTGATCGCAGACATCTTCACGTTTACCTTACTCTGATATCAATTGTTGAAAAACAATCTGTATGCTCTGATACCATTTATTGTGAATTTGGGACGCCCTCACGACCGGATCGAATGGGGCGGCATAGCAGAACAAGCTACAAGATCTACTAGGGCAACGAGAAGAAAAAGAGAAGGAAGAAGATATTTCAGAGTAAATTAGAAAGCCAACACACAATATAACGTGGTTCCACCGATCAAACAGATCGTGTGTACGTCCACGGGAGAAGGAGAGAAACTTTATTAAATTTTAGGGGAGTACAATAAGAATTACTTATATCTCTCGCTGAGAAGATTACAAGCCCTTGATGTCCGTCAAGAACAACGAACCCTTATCATTAAGCTTCTCTCACGAATCTCCCACCTAGATGAATTACACTCTTAGAAATTTTAAATTCATTGATTACATTGAAGACCACCCCAATGGGTTATTTATAGACCATAGTACCCTCCTAGTCCTAAAAAAACTCCATTAATATGAACATTCACTGCTCAGAAGAAAAGGAAACCCGAATTCAAATCGAATTGGAAACAGATCTAGAAAAAAAACTATCAGACCTGCCATTAGTCGACTAGGCCAGGGTATTAGTTGACTAATACCATGTATTAGTCGACTAGGCCCAAATACTAGTCGACTACTCGGACAAAATTTGAGAACCCTAATTCTCATTTGGCTAACCTAGTCGACTATACAGTATATTAGTCAACTAATCCACATGATTAGTCGAATATACCTAGTATTAGTCGACTAGTAATGCGCACAACTCATTGTGCATGTCCGTTCTTTAATCTCTGAAGTTTGTCTACCTTCACAATGTATTCCAGTCACAATTCCTAACACGGCCCGTGTCACCCCGGCCTAGCCCCAGCTCGGGCCCGCCCTCATACAGGGGGTGTGCTCGAGTTTGGGTAGGGAGGCCCATGGCCCGACTGGCTGAACCCGGGCCTCCCCTCCATTATCGTCTACCTCCTTTTCCGCTTCCTGGCCTCCTCTCCGCCCCCTTTTCCGCCTCTGGGCCTCCTCTCCGCCCCCTCTTTCGCATTAGGCCTCCCCTCCGTTGCCATCCGCCCCCTTCTACCACCCTCATCTTCCGCCACCGCCTCTCGTCGCCCGCTTCTTCCCGCCACCATCCTTCTCCTCCGTCGGTACTGCCTCTCGCCGCCCCCTCAAATAAAATGTCAAATAAATATGTGAGTGCTCAGGTTCGAACCATAAACCTCTTCTTAGTGAGAAGAGTGTGGTGATCAACTACACCACATACACATTTGAGAATATTATGAATAAAAAATTATTTTATAAATCTATTTTTTTCAAAAATATATACTTTAAAAGTCTTTTTTTAGTTTTTAATTTTTTAAAAATCCAGGTCAGCCTGGGCGGGCCAGCAGGCTGAGCCCAAGTTCCTCAAAGGGGGGCCGGGCCGAGCAGCCCGTCTTTTGCGGGCGAGTCGGGGCTTCGCCAGGCCCGGGGGGCTTGAACCAGCGAGTTCGGGACCGGGCCGGGCCAAACCCGTCCCGTTCGCACCCCTATTATTCTATCCCATTTCCTTCTCAAATTTATGTGCTCTTATTATTAATAATAATATTATTTGAGAATTTATGTTATTATAATATTTATTATCATTATTAAAATCATTATTATTTCTTTTATTTTTTTTAGAAGTTTTTTATTTATTTCCTGTTGCAATACAATATAATATCTTGATTTAGAGACCTTTCAAAATTGAATCTCATTTTTTTTTTTTTTATCATTGAACCAACTTCAGTGGCTAATTCATGTTGTTAGTTATACTTGGCATTAGATCTATATCAACATCATCTCTATTCTTGTCAGGATCCCGATAAAACGCAATGATGTCGCTAAGATCTAATTCAATGACAAAATAAAAATTTTACAAAAATTGAGAAAAGAAAAGCCTGCCACTGGATAACATTGGAGTGTTCTATTATTGCATCCAATTGCCCACCATGTCTCCTCAAAAGACCAAAAACATTGTTTATGACCCTTTAACTAATAGTGACGTCCAACATAATTATGCTCTCCTAACCCCATCATAACCTAAATGATCAATATTATAGCACACCTTAGATACACAAACCCCCTTACAACACCAACAAGATGTGACTCCCTAACATTCCTTAATCCTTAGAGAATAAGTGGGGGGAACGTGTAAGGCTAGAGTAAATTCCTAAATCAAATCAGAGGAGGCCACTGTTGGTATAATAATTGAGACATTAATTATGGGCCACTAATTAATATCAATACTATTCAATATTTGTGGTCTGCAAATCTTGCATGCAAACAGTAGCTTATTTGGACAGACCATCATCAGTTGGCTATATTTATGCAAGCGTCAGCAAAATGTCAGACTCTTGCTATCATTTGTGAGAAGATTCGGGGTCAATTATCAGACTCCAAAATTTTATTTAAGGAACTTTGACAAAGGAAAAGCATATTAGAAGATAGTGGGCTCAAAGCCTGAGCTTGAGGCCATGGGCCCATTCTAAGAAAATCCCTCGTGGCCCATCTTATGGCCCACCCAGTCTTTAAGCCCATTGGGAGCTCTAGTGATCTACGGTTGTTTTTCACTATAGAACTTATCGCCAGGCGCCTTTGGCGCAGTGGCATCACCCCTCAGTGTGGTGGTTTCGCGTTCGACTCCCAGTGGGGACTTCGAGCGGGTAATATTGCAGATTAGTATCCCCGCCATATGCTAATAAAAAAAAAATGTCACTTTTATGGCCGGTAAATATCCAGAAATCCATGTGAGATCGACATTAGAGATGCTTAGGAAAGCTAAGCACATAGAGGCTTGTGTAAGTGTTCTAATATTGTACGGTAAAGTGAACAATCAAGACCTAACTCAGAGGTAAAAAGAAGAAGTTGGACTATTTCGAGTCCAGGTTTGAGTCCAATTCGTTTCATTGGCGGAAGAATTAGAGAAATTTCGCACAATTGTATTCTTTTCCTGTAAATGGTGCACCATTTTTGTGTGTACTTCAAACATCATACATGCTTACTGTAGTTTATTCTCTCCTCCTAACACCATGCAGGCAGCTGACCACGTTAGGGTTCGAAGTATCGGCCGAGTCCCAGACAACTCGGCTAACTCGTCTCCAACTCGGCGGGCACTGCGACGATACCGATACGCGAGACGGCCTTGTCCCGACTTTTGACTGACTCGGGGCCAACTCAGTTTCAACTTGGTCGAGATACAATACGATGGGTTGAATCGGTCGAGTCGCGGCTGAGTCGGCTCCGAGTCGGGCTTGGTTGTCGCTCTGATCTCTCTCCATGTCTCTCTCTGTCCCGCTCTCTCTTCTCCCTTTCTCTTTCAATCTCTCTCTCTCCCACTTTTAATCTCTCTCCCACTCTGACCTCTCTCTATTTCTCTGTCCCCCTCTAAAGCACCCCGTACCCGGGATACATACCTAGATGCGTGTCCTAAAATTTTTTGACCATATTGTTCAGTTTTCTTCCAGTATATATTTTTGGGTTGTGATTGCTTATGTTATTGAGTATCGGATCTAGATTCTTAAACCTAGAGTAAGCCCTCACCCTGACCGGGGACCCGATACCAGCCAGTAGCCCGATTTGACTTTCTGGTAGTCCGATTTGACCGATTTCAGTTTCAGACACTGTTTTCTAATATTTTAGATTTTTCATGATTTTCTAGAATTTTTCGAAATTTTCTGTAAAATCTCTAAAACCGGTGTCGGTCGACATCGCTGACTGATTCCCGGATTTTTAGTTTTCAAACGGGATTGAATTTTCAAAAGCAGCTTTCACGGTACTTCTTAGAATTTCATTTTCTATTTAAAAACATTTTTTGAGATTTTTCAAATTTATCAAAACTTGACCGATTCTCGTGTCGGCCGGTATCGCCAGAAAATTCCAAGATTTTTAATTTGAAAACTACATTGTATTTTTCAAATCTGATTTCACTGAGTATCTTAGAATAATATTTTTATTTTTGATAATTTTTCGAAACGATTCTGAAATAGTCGAATTTTCACCTTATTAAAATAATAATATACCGTTCTTTTCTTTTCTTACTTTTCCTTCTCCACTCCTTTACTTATTACTCCCAGAATATTTTATTAATTTTATTATTTAATAAAATATTTATTTATTATTTTTTACTATTTCTTTCCTTTTCTTTTAATTTTTCCCTTTTTCCTTTCTTTTTCTTTCTTTTTCTTCTTTTCTTTTCTTCTCCTTCTCTCCAACTCCACCCCCACGCCAACGCAACCGCAGTTGCAGTAGGAGAAGCATGATGGGCTGAGCAGCCCATCTCTCCCCATCCCCATTCATCATCTCCATTTTCCTTTTTCCATTCTCTTCAATAAAACCCCATTACTCTTCCTTCTCCCTTCCATTTTTATTCCAAAATTCCAACACTTCAATAAAACCCATCCCCACCATCACAACTGCCGCCGACCATCCTCACCACCGCCGCCGCCGCCGTCCTTAGGATGGCGCTGCACCACCCCACACCCCCCACTTCCTTCTCCACATCCATCAACTCCAACCATCACTCCACCACCACCAATTTCATCCAAACCCACCTTCATCACCACCCTTTCTCCTCCAAAATTCACCATCACCACCACCAATTCCACCACTCCAACCACCCCATCACCACCTCCTCCTCCTTCTCTAACTCCCCACCACCTCCAATCATCACCACCACCACCACAACCACCACCACCACCAACCACCATCACCACCTCCATCAAACAACAACAACCCAACTACAACCAACAAACACCCCCTCCTCTCCTCCAACGGGGCACGCACGCGGGGGGTCCCTCCCCGGCGGGCCGCTGGTTAACCCCCTTCCCTCCTTCTTCTTTTTCCTTTCTATCTTTCTTTCTTCTTTTCTTTCTTTCCTTCTTTCTTTTCATTTCTTTCTCTTTCCTCCCTAAATAAAACTAACTTTCTCACCTTTCCTAAAATACCCTCCCCCATTCCCTCAAACTACCTTCCTATATTTACACCCAATACCCCTCTCCTTTTAAATCCTAATTCTTTTCTAAACCCACCATATTCTCTCTCTCTCTCTCTCTCTCTCTCTCTCTCTCTTCCTACAACTTTCTCTCTCCTCTCTCATTCCCTCTCTAATATTTATATAAATATTTATAAATATATATTTTAATATATAACTATGGGCTAGTGGATTTCTCATGCGGATCGCCGATTTTCTGGACTTTTAACCAGTATTTCACCCCGATTTCAGGCGAGTGCTTCTTAATACACTTAAAAATAAACGTCCTTATATTTATAACATGGAATTGATATGTAGATAATTTTAGCATGCCTAGCGCTTGTTACCGTAGTTTTAATACATGATATCATGCTATGCGGGTTAATATATGATGTTGTACATGGTACTTACCCGACCCTGGACATGCTATACTTGACACGTGACATCTGACACCGGCACTTAGTATTTACACCGGTACCCAGTATTTACACCGACACCTGGCATGTTACTCTTGATATATGATTTATGACTCCGGCACTCGATATTTACACTGGCACACGGTATTTACACTGGTACTTGCCATTCTATATTTGACACATGATACTCGACACCAGTACTTGCCATGCTACACTTATTACTTGATATGTCGTACTTGACACCTGCTCCTGACACCTGGTATATGATATGCTTTCATGTGGTACGAGTACATTGACTTGATATTGTGACCCTTGACCGGACACTACCACCCCTGATACCTGTATTATATGACATATTCATGGCTATCACTGTTACTTTGACTTGGCATGACTATTATATTATTACCAGATACTTGGTACTCCTGAATTCATGTACTCCTGAACTCCTGTATACTTGAACTCCTGAAATAGGGAGGCTCCTAATATTACTCCTGATATTATACTCCTGTTGACCCCCGTAATAGGATAACCATGGATATTGTACTGTTGTGAATACCCCTTGAACATTATTATTTGAGACTCTGTTATATTTAAACAACTTACACCGAGATGGGGGAAATTGATGGGTATCGATATAGCTTCTGTGTTTATGGTGACCATACATATGTTGTACAACTATTCCTGTTGGATTCGACCTGGAGGCCACCAGGCGTTTCTGAGGGGTGTACTGGTACCCCTACCCCTTGCCTGCCTGTCGGGTGTGCTATAATCCCCTGGGTATATCCTGTGGGGAACGGTGACACTCTATTCCTGTTCGGGCGTATACTGAGACCTTCAGGCATATAGTAAGTCCCGGTGCCTAGCGGTACGTTCTGGCTCAGTACCGGATACTCCTGGACCGTTGTCCCGGGCATGCACGGGACCCATTCTAAACATGGTTCGTCGTTCCCCATCAATTTCCAATAACCAACCTAGCTCGGCTTGTATGCGGAAGTATATGGTACTGGTCATATACCGAAATATACAAATTGAATGAGTCTTAATAATAACTTGATAATTGACTTCATGCTATATGAATTTTAGTGTCATTTCCATACTTGCTATTTATTGTAGTTACTCCCTGCTTGTTAATTTGATTACATGACATTTGACCTGCTACACTTGTTTTTATTTCATGCCACATAAATCTAATGTTACTTCCATATTTTACTATTTATTGTGGTTATCCCATGCTTATTGATTTGGGTACATTATACTTGACATGATGTACTTGCTATTATTTGTACTTACCATTTGGGTTTTTCTTGCACTTGCTGGGTTGCCCACTAACAACCCTGGATTTGCATGTTCAGATTCAGCAGTTTGGACCGAGGTGGACCCATCAGTGAGGATCAGGCCTACTTCGAGGAGCAGGCGAATTAGTCATAGCTTCGTCCAGTCTTTCCCCGCTCATGAGATTCCCTTTCCAGCTCGTGAGTTATTATCTTTTGTACCGTGTACAGTCTACTTTTGTACTATCTAGTGATGTAATATTGATGTAATATTATGTCACTATTTGTGATGACTAAGTACTTGTACTATTTTGTGTTAGAATGTATAATATCACGTATTTTCACACTCTGATCCATGTATTGTGTTGTATTGATGCTTAGCGTACATACGTGATGGTACCATCGCCCTGCGTATGTACGTCGCAGTGGCGTTCCCGTACCCGCCGGATCGGGGCGCCTCAGGTTGGTATTAGAGCCTAGGCTCTCACACCTTCAATACAGCCAATCTGCAAATTAATGTTGGATTAATTTGCGGCTGAATCACATAGTCTTTGTTATACATTCCAATCACAAGTATAAAGTTATCTATTCTTTCCTTGAAGTCTATCCCTTGATTCCTGAAATCTTATAATCTGTCATCTTTTCAGTCAGCTCGAATATGGAGAGACAGGGGACACGTAACGGTCCCGGCACTTCCCGTAAAGGTCCGTACGGGGAGAACGACATGATGAGGATACTCCAGGGGATGATGAATAGCCAGCAACAGCAGACAGAGCTCTTGCGATAGGGATTGCTGACTGCACCCCGGGAGCAGATACCGGGTACTATATCAGATTTCAAGAGGTTGCAGCCAGCAGAATTCTCGGGCACGGAGAAGCCGCTGAATGCAGAGCAGTGGTTGATCGACATGACCGATCTTCTGAAGGCGGCCAGAATTCCTGGTGAGAACCAGGTAGAAGTGGCCAAGATCCAGCTGAAGGATGTGGCGAGAACCTGGTGGCTAGCCGAAGAGGCGAGGCTGGAGAAGCCTATCTCTTGGGACCAGTTCTCGAAAGGCTTCTATGAGAGGTTTTTCCCTACAACTGCTCAAAGGAGATGGAGGAGCAGTTTATTAAGCTGCAGCAGTGAAATCGATCGGTGGATGAGTATGCTGCTGAACTCCTGTGACTTAGTCGGTTTGCACCGTATATGGTAGCCGACGAGGAGAAGAGAGCTAGCAGGTTTCAGTAAGGACTGAGGGTGGATATCCAGATGTTACTTATACCCCACCAGCTGAAGACATACTCCCAAGTTCTTTCTATTACCCATGATATGGAGCAGGGATTGGAGAAGAAGAGGAGAGTTGAGCTGCAGCACAAGCCTATGAAGCGCTAGTTCCAGCAGGTGTACAAGGGGAATCCAGTCAGATCTTTTGGTGCCCCAGTAGCCAAGCGGCCATTTCAGTCTCCTTCTCAGCAGCTTGTGTGTGGGTACTCCCAGAAGCCTGGACACAATCAGCGAAACTGCCGTATGGCCAATGGACTGTGTTTGGCATGCGGATCCGGTAACCACTCAGTGGGAGAGTGTCCATTCTAGAAGACCTGGAATGCAGCTCCAGCACCACCAGCACTTCCAGCACGATCGGCACCACCAGCACTTCCAGCTCGAGCAGCTCCCTCAGCATTTTCAGCACCACCGATGAGGAAGAATTCAGGACCTGCAGTCAGAGGAGCTCCACTTCCTCCCCAGCGTCGGACTCTGGGTCGGCTCAGAGGGGATCCAGGACCGGAGTAGGCCACGGGAGAGGCCAGGCCTACAATTTAACAGCAGAGGAAGCTGAGGCATCTGGAGAAGTAGTGGCAGGTACAATTTTGGTCCACTTAGTTCCAGTCTTATCACTTTTTGACTCCGGTGCATCACATTGCTTCATATCCAGTTGATTTACTGCTTTGCATTCTGTACCCCTAGTATGTATGGGTGACCAGTGGGAAATTAGTACGGGGACTGGGGTAGTCATAACTAACAAGATTTGCAAGGCGTGCACTGGGAGTTATGTGGTAGGAAGTTAGAAGCCGACATGTTCGTACTGGACACTAGAGGGTACGATGTGATCCTAGGCATGACTTGGCTCAGTAAGTATCATACGGTGATCGACTGTCGGAACAAGAAGGTGATCTTCAAGATTCCACACCAACTGGAGTTCCAGTTCTTTGGAGAGCGCAAGTCCCTCCGGAAGGAAGATCAACTAGAGTGTGCCACTGCTGAAGAGAAGAAGACAGTGTCAGTGTGGAATGAATTCCCGGATGTATTTGAGGAGATATCAGGACTTCCACCTGACAGAGTTGTGGAGTTCTCTATTGACCTTATTCTAGGAGCGACTCCCATTTCTAAAGCACCGTACCAGATGGCACCAACAGAATTGGCTATATTGAAGGAGCAGCTGCTGGAGTATTCGAGCAAGGGTCTGATTAGACCAGTACCTCACCTTGGGGAGCACCAGTGTTGTTGGCAAATAAGAAGGATGGTGGCAAGAGATTGTCTATTGATTACAGAGAGTTGAACAAAGTCACCATTAAGAACAAGTACCCTTTGCCGAGGATTGATAATCTCTTTGATCAACTTCATGGGGCCTGATTGGTCGCTAATGTTGCATATTTAGTATCATATTTCCATACTTATTATAGAATAAAATCTGCATTGTCCTAATTAATTGTTTAATTTATTTGCAGGCCCATTCCTAAAGGAGTGTGAAGAGAAATGAGCCGAAAAGCCCACCAAATTCTGAATTAAATCAGAATTAATTCGAACTCAGTGAATCAGGGCAAAATCAGAGAGGTTGAAAACCGGTTGAGAAGAATCCTCCCAGAATCGATCGTTTGAAGCAAAAATCAAAGGCCATTTTGTCACAACCCCAGACTTAAACTGAAAATCTAACTGCAGATAAAGCCAGAAAACGAAACCAGGGAGACTCACCAACAGGGTGTGGCCACCTGGCCACACCCTGGCCGTGAAAAGGAGGCCAAAGCCGCGTTTCCGCGGCTGTTTGATGGTTGTTGGGGGAGCGTTTGCTCCCCCAATCTTCCCGGGATTCTCCCCTTATGGGTTTTACCTATAAATACTGGTTTCAGCTAAGCAAAAGGGGACGACCATGCAGAGATAGGATTAGTCCAGTTTTCATTCTTTGTAGTTTAGGTTTTTTCTTTTCTTTTTATGTAATTGTAATTTGTATGTAAGCTTAGGTTAGATTGAGATTCATGTAAGTAAGAGAGAGAGGCTTATGTTGAGAGTGACACCGATGTACCCTCCTCCTTTCTTCCATCGTTTCTGCAAGCAATAAAGGTAAATATTTTTTTATGTTCGTCTCTTTACTTTTGCTTCCTTTTGTTTTCTTCTTCCTCTTTCTACTTTACCTCTTTTGGTTTTGTTGAGCATGCAAGTGAATCCAGTAGCATAAGTATAACAACGTTTTTGTGAGTGCCAACGATACTTCATGAAGATGTTTTCCTCCTCTAGATCCGTATCACTTCATTCTTGCTCGGCTTGATGATATAATGCGAACGGGGACTGAGCTCGATCCTATGACTTATGCGTTGAACGCCTCCGAAGTAAGGTAGAACATGCAAAAGTTTCAGGTAAGTCATCAACCAAACTAGGTGAGTAATTCCTTAATCTTCTTTCTTTTCTTTTATTTTTAGTTTAGATCACCAACACGATTTCTTTCACCACATCTTCCAAATCCTTTTTCATTCTTTTTCAATTTATTTGTACATAGTCGTTTTCTGATTTTCTCCACCTTCTCATTCTACCGTTTTCTTTCTAATTTTAACCTATAACTCTTTTTCATTTTCATAACTTAAAACAAAGAAGAACCTTCGTTTTTCTTCACAAAGATTTCAAAAAAAAACCTTGAACGCTTCTATCGCAAACCCTCCTTGTGGATCACGACCCGCATAGCCACTTGCTATCGCGGTAAGAATTGAGCACTTGCACATGTTTATTCTTAAGTTCTGAAATACTGTATTTTGTGTGCAGGTTTAAGCTTCAATCAAATTTTTGGCGCCGTTGCCGGGGAGGGTAATGGTTTTTATTGAAATCTGGTTTTTATTGAATTTTTAGAACTAAAATGAATTTTTCTTCTCTGTTGCAGGTTATAGTGCAAGAAAAGCGGGAAAGAAAGGTTGCAGTGACATATAAGTGGTCTTGGCCTCTGTTCTAGAAAACAGAGACCGAGTACCCTGTGAATTGCCGCGTTTGCTCGGCTTTAGCCGCGTTTCCGCGGCAAGGAAGAGTTCACTACTGACTGATTTTTTTTGCAGGGCTGCTTGCTTCGCAAAATTCTAGTTTTCTGCAACTTTATTTCTTATATGCCATCACCAAAAGCCTGCTAATAAATCAACAGTAAAATGTTTGTTAAAAAAGTTAAAGAATTGATTAGACGTTTGCATTTTAGGCACGTGTCTTTTCAATTCATTTTCTTTACTGTTGAAGAGTGCTGGAGCAAGGTACGTTCGCATTGCATTTAGAATAGGACTCATCTCTTGGTTGATTTACATCGCTTTGAGTGAATCTTATTTGCATATCTTGTACACTTGCACAAACTGATCTTAAGGGCACCACCCCATAACAAGATAAGGTGGGAATTTAATCAACCTTTCTTGGCCCAAAAATCAGATTCCAAGCACTCACTAACCCGAGCCTAACTAAAAATGAGTAGACGTTGGCCCTAGGGACATCTCGGACTCAATTAGGAGATTATCCTAAGGGGGAAAGGGGTTGGAATTGACTCCTGCCAAATCAGTGTCTAGGAAGGGGATTAAGGGCCGAAAGCCCGAAGATTGGTTGTTATTTAATTAAGGAACATCTTTGACGGAAAACCTCCCACCAATCTTGCCCTGGCCTGGCTGATTAGTTTGTGGTCAAAGTCTGCATTCTACCTCCCGTGGATAATCTAACCAGTTAGGAGTCGTCTAGGTCATAGGTCTACCCTAACTTAGTTTAGAATTTTTTCTTATTTGTTTGCTTATTGTTTGTTTTTTCTTTCTTTTTGTTTGTATTCTATTGTGTGATATGGCTTATAATAATAATTTTTTCAACTTTAATAATAATCCATATTACACATCGACTTCTTTTTCGGATATTACCAACCCGGTATATCATAACTTTAACCAACCTAGTGTGCCGGATTGGTCTTATCCGAATCAATATAACCCATGTCCCCAATCTTATAACCATAATTTCCATGATAATTTCAACTCTTCACAGAGTCAATGGGGATTCACCTCCCCCGAGTCTAATTTTCAACCAATTTGTCCCCCTTATCCACCTAGTCCACAATATTCTCAAGAATCATACTCAGTTCCACCAGTCCAAAATAGAAAACAATCAATTTTGGAAAGGAGTATGCGTGAGTCCAAACAAAAATAACAAAATCTGATGGACTCACAATTTCACCACCAATTCCTAGACAACACTTCATCTTTTCATCAAAACAATGAACCCATCAACTATGAAAAGATGCTTGAAGCCATGACTCAGGCTCAAAACGCTCGTAATCGTGACATAGATATGATGGTCGAATCTCTACGTTCCCACCGTTTGACCAGTTCTGATGTCGCTAACCATTCTGTTAGAGCCGAAGAGTCATGTTGTTTTGGAAATCAAAGTTCCATTTCAGAATAATCATTTCAACTTGCCCAAACTCCAAACATTGAAAATGATATTGACAGTTTGGCAAATTATCCCTTTCCTGAAATTGAACTTGAAAATGAATATGATCATTAACCTCAACTTAGTGATTCAATTCTACTTCCTGATTCAATTATGACTCCGGTATCTTCACCTAATTTCAATCTTTTTCCTGAGTCAACATTGGATCCTGTGCCAATTCATAATGAAATTGAATCACCCATTTTTGATGATCATCATGTTGAACTTGACCAATTTTATAATTTTGAAAATCCTATTGACAAATTGGCAAGTTCTCATTTTTATGACATTGAACTCAATGAGAAATGTGACCTAGATTCTCAATTCTGTGATCCAGTTCAAATTCCTGAATCAATATTGACTCCTGTTTTGTTACTCGACTTGAGTAATATTTTAGAGTCAGTTTTGATTCCTACACCCATCATTCTTGAACTTGAATCACCAATATTAAGTCACGTTCTATTGATAAATAATACATGTGGACTTGAGTTTCAACTTCTTGACTTGGACACACTTCTTGAACCAATCTCGACTCCTGAACCTTTACTTGACTTAAGTCACCTTCCTGAGTCGGTATTAGTTCCTGTACTTCCTGAGTCCAAGTCAATCATTCTATCTTTTCACACCCCATTTTGGGACAAGGTGGTTGACAAATTTGACTCCGAAATTAATTATGGAATTTGGAAATTAGATGAGGTCAAGTATTTAATAAAAATCATTCATGCAGATATCATTTTAGTTGGTTATATTAGAGAAATTTCTGGTGGGTTCCTCCGAACCCAACGAAAAGTCGATTGGGCCGCATTTCGTGGACCAATCAGACCACCACCGGAACCACCACCTTAAGGTAATATTTTCCTTCCCTTTCTTCTTTTTCATGCATCTATGCATTAATTCATACATTGAGGACAATGCATGAGATAGGTGTGGGGGAGGATTCTAACATAACTTAGGTTTTTCTTTTTATATAAAAAAAAAAATTAACATTTTCTTTACTTTTAAAAACTTTTTGAAAAATAGAAACAATATTTTGACATATTTTTTGTAAGAAATTAAGTTAATTTTAAGGAATAGGAAAAATCCAAATTAGGATTTCTTATACTTGGTCAAAATAAGATTATTTGTTTGATTTTTAGGGTTTGGAAGAAAATTTGTCAAAGTAATTTAGTCTTGATCTTTACCTTGATGAAATATGCACACTTCATACACTTACACACTTAGGGTTCAAAAACAAAGATTCTTATGCCTTATATAAAAAAAAAGAAAAAAAGAAAAAAATATGAACGAATCTAATTATTGATTAGCTCGGTACTTTGGCCTAAGCAAGCCTTAGTATTTATGCGAAAGATGATTAGATAAGTTTGAGAAAAAATATATATAAAAATCCTCTGATTAAGCTGGGTATTTGTGCCTAATAAAGCATAAGTATTCACGCCTAAAAGGGGTTCAAATAATAAAATCCTTAGTTTTGTGACCTTATTTGCTCGAGTCCTTAAGTCCTTGGGTTGTTTTCTCACCCGGTGCCCTAAGACCGTTTGGTTTGAGAGTCATCGATTAAAGGCTCGTTACATGGGCAGATTAGAAAGCCTAATAGAACTAAGGAATAATATCACAAAATATAGATATATAAATAAATAAGGCATAAGAGTTAGAGTTAATGAACCCTTCGTCAAACTTTTCACGATCACAAGGTGCATATGACTTAGGGTAAAGTAATAGACTAGATGAGAAGTACAATTTGACTCCTTACTTTGATTGATAACAAATTTTTGAATAGAGACTATGTTTAGGAATGAAAAATTCAGTTTTCCTATAACTTATAGATTGCTTAAATCTTACAATTATATTTCAAATATTTTTCTCTTTCAAAATGCTTTTCAAAAATACTAACTCTTTGTTTCTCTTTCTTTATGGATTTTGTGGGTGTAATCCACTTAAAACCCTCACGAGACAAAACTCGTCCTCTAGGGGAAACCTAGAGGTTTAACGGCTTGTTGCACATGCTCAGTGCAATCGCGTGACCTGCGAAAGTGGTCTAATAATCCTTAGTATAGTTTAGTTGTTTTGCTCGAGGACGAGCAAAAGATAGGTATGGGGGTGTGATTGGTCGCTAATGTTGCATATTTAGTATCATATTTCCATACTTATTATAGAATAAAATCTGCATTGTCCTAATTAAATATTTAATTTATTTGCAGGCCCATTCCTAAAGGAGTGTGAAGAGAAATAAGCCCAAAAGCCCACCAAATTCTGAATTAAATCAGAATTAATTCGAACTCAGTGAATCAGGGCAAAATCAGAGAGGTTGAAAATCGTTTGAGAAGAATCCTCCCAGAATCGATCGGTTGAAGCAAAAATCAAAGGCCATTTCGTTACAGCCCCGGACTCAAACTGAAAATCCAACTGCAGATAAAGCCAGAAAACGAAACCAGGGAGACTCACCAACAGGGTGTGGCCACAAGGCCATACCTTGGCCGCGGAAACGCGGCCAAAGCTGCGTTTTCGTGGCTGTTTGATGGTTGTTGGGGAGCGTTTGCTCCCCCAATCTTCCCGGGGTTCTCCCCTTATGGGTTTTGCCTATAAATACTGGTTTCAGCTGAGCAAAAGGGGACGACCATGCAGAGATAGGATTAGTCCAGTTTTCATTCTTTGTAGTTTAGGTTTTTCTTTTCTTTTTATGTAATTGTAATTTGTATGTAAGCTTAGGTTAGATTGAGATTCATGTAAGTAAGAGAGAGAGGCTTATGTTGAGAGTGACACCGATGTATCCTCCTCCTTTCTTCCATCGTTTCTGCAAGCAATAAAGGTAAATACTTTTTTATGTTCGTCTCTTTATTTTTATTTCCTTTTGTTTTCTTCTTCCTCTTTCTACTTTACCTCTTTTGGTTTTATTGAGCATGCAAGTGAATCCAGAAGCATAAGTATAATAACGTTTTTGTGAGTGCCAACGATCCTTCATGAAGATGTTCTCCTCCTCAAGATCCGTATCACTTCATTCTTGCTCGGCTTGATGATATAATGCGAACGGGGACTGAGATCGATCCTATAACTTATGCGTTGAACTCCTCTGAAGTAAGGTAGAACATGCAAGGGTTCTAGGTAAGTCATCAACCAAACTAGGTGAGTAATTCTTTAATCTTCTTTCTTTTCTTTTATTTTTAGTTTAGATCACCAACACGATTTCTTTCACCACATCTTCCAAATCCTTTTTCATTCTTTTTCAATTTATTTGTACATAGTCATTTTTTGATTTTCTCCACCTTCTCATTCTACCGTTTTCTTTCTAATTTTAACCTATAACTCTTTCTCATTTTCATAACTTAAAACGAAGAAGAACCTTCGTTTTTCTTCACAAAGATTTCAATAAGAAACCTTGAACTCTTCTATCGCAAACCCTCCTTGTGGATCACGACCTGCATAGTCACTTGCTATCGCGGTAAGAATTGAGCACTTGCACATGTTTATTCTTAAGTTCTGAAATACTGTATTTTGTGTGCAGGTTTAAGCTTCAATCAGGGCCCAAGTATTCTCGAAGTTAGATTTGCAGTTGGGGTACCATCAGTTGAAAGTGACAAAGGAAGACATCCAGAAGACGGCATTTAGGACTCGATATGGTCATTACGAGTTCTTGGTTATGCCCTTTGGAGTTACTAATACCCCAGCAGTCTTTATGGACTTGATGAATAGAATCTTCTCACCCTATTTGGACAAGTTTGTGTTGGTGTTCATTGTTGATATTTTGGTCTATTCGAAGAATGAAGAGGAGCATGCAGAGCATCTGAGGGTTGTGCTACAGACTCTCTGATTTGAGCAGCTTCATGCCAAACTTAGCAAGTGTGATTCTGGCTGGAGAGTATAGCATTCTTGGGCCATATTGTTTCTAAGGAAGGAATCTCGATGGATCCCCGCAAGATTCAGGCGGTGAAGGATTTGCCGACTCCGAAGTCCGTGACAGAGATCAGGAGCTTCATCGGACTAGCTGGATATTATCGGAGGTTCGTGCAGGACTTCTCGAAGATTACAGCTCCATTGACCAAGCTTACCAGGAAGGGAGAGAAGTACATATGGACTGAGGAGTGTGCGTCTACTTTTGAGGAGTAGAAGAATAAGTTGATTTCAGCTCCAATCTTGAAGACACCCTCAGGGACAGGAGGTATGGTTGTGTACTGTGATGCTTCAGAGAAGGGCCTTGGATGCGTATTGATGCAGCATGGACATATGGTGGCTTATGCATCTAGGCAATTAAAGCCTCATGAGAAGAACTACCCAACGCATGATTTAGAAGTGGCAGCTACGATCTTTGCATTGAAGATATGTAGGCATCACCTGCTTGGTGACCGAGTATTGATTTACACTGATCACAAGAGCCTGAAGTATATTTTCATTCAGAAGGAGTTGAATATGAGGCAGAGGCGATGGCTTGAGTTAATGGCAGATTATGATAAAAATCTGCAGTACCATCCTGGCAAGATTAATGTTGTGCCGGATGCCCTGAGTAGAAGACCTGAAGCCAACATGGTTATATTGCTCACTCAGCAAGAGGAGTTACTCAAAGAGATAAAGCGGCAAGATTTGATGGTGATTCGGAGGACCAGTGGATCCGTGCAGTTGATGGCATTCAGATCCAGCCGACACTGATGAAAGAGATCAGAGAAGCTCAGAGAGAAGTCCCAGATTGCTGAAGTTCAGGGAGCAAGTGGAAGCGGGGCTGAGGTCAGATGTTTGCATACATCCTGATGGTGCACTTTATTTCAGGGGCAGAATTTGTGTGCCTCAGGGAGAGATTAGACAGAAGATCTTAGCTGAAGCCCACAGCTCAGCTTATTCTATACACCCTGGAGGAACTAACTTGTATCAGGATCTGAAGCAACATTTCTGGTGGAATGCGATGAAGAGGGAAATCGCACAACATGTGGCGAAGTGTCTAGTGTGTCAGCAAGTGAAGACTGAACACCAGAGACCAGCTGGATTACTACAGCCTTTGCCAATACCAGAATGGAAGTGGGAGCATGTTACTATGGATTTTGTCACCGCTCTACCCCGCAGTCCAAAGGGAAACAATGCAGTATGGGTAGTTGTTGACCGTCTCACTAAGTCAGCACATTTCATACCATTCAGAGTGGGACAATCTACGGAACTTCTAGCAGACAAGTACATGAGGGAGATTGTTTGACTGCATAGAGTTCCTGTTAGTATCGTGTCGGACAGAGATACGATATTCAGATCTCGCTTCTGGTAGAGCCTTCAAGAGAGTCTGGGGACCCGCTTTAAGTTCAGCACATCTGATCATCTAGAGACAGACGGGCAGTCCGAACGGACCATTCAGATCCTAGAAGACATGTTAAGGGCTTATATGATAGACTTCAAAGGATCGTGGGAAGACCATCTACATTTGGCAGAGTTCTCCTACAATAACAGCTATCAGGCGAGCATCAGGATGGCTCCATTTAAAGCCCTATACGGCAGGAGATGCAGATCACCATTGTGCTGGGATGAAGTTGGTGAGAGAAGACATTTGGGACCAGATGTGATAGTACAGGCAGTGGACAAAATCAGGATCATCCAAGAGCACCTTCGTGTAGCACAGGACAGACAGAAGAGTTGGGCTGATTCTAATAGAAGACCGTTGGAGTTCCAGGTGGGAGAGCATGTGTTTCTGAAGATATCTCCGATCAAGGGAGTGATCAGATTTGGTGCACGAGGGAAGCTGAGTCCGAGGTATATAGGCCCGTTTAAGATATTGGATCGAGTGGGAGAAGTGGCCTATAGATTGGCACTGCCTCTACCACTGGAAGGAGTGCAAAATGTGTTCCATGTGTTATAGCTGCGGAGATACATCAGGCATGATAGCCATATATTGGATTATTCAGAGTTGAAGTTGCAGCCAGATTTATCACCTACTGAGCAACCAAGGGCTATTGTGGACAGAAGCGTCAAGACCCTAAAGAACCGGACCATCCCATTGGTGCTAGTTTCATGGAACAGGTATAGTCCGGGAGAAGCGACTTGGGAGCGGGAAGACGTCATTCGTAACCGTTACCCGCATCTGCTCGAGCCTTGAGTGGTAATTTTCTCTTGTACTCCATCTCTTGTCTTATCAATTCTTTATTTTCATATTCATCTCTTTCCTTACAGAAATTTCGAGGATGAAATTGTTGTTAGGTGGGTAAATTGTAGCACCCCGTACCCGGGATACATACCTAGATACGTGTCCTAAAATTTTTCGATCATATTGTTCAGTTTTCTTCTAGTATGTATTTTTGGGTTGTGATTGCTTATATTATTGAGTATCGGATCTGGATTCTCAGACCTAGAGTAAGCCCTGACCCGGACCGGGGACCCGATACCAGCCAGTAGCCCTACTTGACTTTCTGGTAGTCTGATTTGATCGATTTTAGCTTCAGACACTGTTTTCTAATATTTAGATTTTTCATGATTTTCTGGAATTTTTCAAAATTTTCTGCAAAATCTCCAAAACCGGTGTCGGTAGGCATCACTGACTGATTCTCAGATTTTTAGTTTTCAAACATGATTGAATTTTCAAAAACGGCTTTCACGGTACTTCTTAGAATTTCATTTTCTATTTAAAAACATTTTTTGAGTTTTTTTTTCTAAATTTATCAAAATTTGACCGATTCTGGTGTCGGCCGGTATTGCCAGAAGATTTCAGGATTTTTAATTTGAAAACTACATTGTATTTTCCAAATTTAATTTCACCGAGTATCTTAGAATAATATTTTTTATTTTTGGTAGCTTTTTGGAATGATTCTGAAACAGTCAAATTTTCGCCTTATTAAAATAATAATATAATTTACCGTTCTTTTCTTTTCTTACTTTTCCTTCTCCACTCCCTTACTTATTACTCCCAGAATAATTTATTAATTTTATTATTTAATAAAATATTTATTTATTATTTTTTTTACTATTTCTTTCTTTTCTTTTAAATTTTCCCTTTTCCTTTCTTTTTCTTTCTTTTTCTTCTTTTCTTTTCTTCTCCTTCACTCCACCTCCACCCCCACGCCAACGCAACCGCAGCTGCAGCAGGAGAAGCATGATGGACTGAGCAGCCCATCTCCCCCCATCCCCATTCATCATCTCCATTTTCCTTTTTCCTTTCTCTTTATTAAAACCCCATTACTCTTCCTTCTCCCTTCCATTTTCATTCCAAAATTCCAACACTTCAACAAAACCCATCCCCACCATCACAACCGCCGCCGGCCACCCTCACCACCGCCATCGCTGCCACCCCTAGGCCGGCGCCGCACCACCCCACACCCCCCCACTTCCTTCTCCACCTCCATCAACTCCAACCATCACTCCACCACCACCAATTTCATCCAAACCCACATCCATCACCACCCTTTCTCCTCCAAAATTCACCATCACCACCACCAATTCCACCACTCCAACCACCCCATCACCACCTTCTCCTCCTTCTCTAACTCCCCACCACCTCCAATCATCACCACCACCACCACAACCACCACCACCACCGACTACCAACACCACCTCCACCAAACAATAACAACAACAACAACAACCCAACTACAACCAACAAACACCCCCTCCTCTCCTCCCGGGGGCACGCGCGAGCGCGGGCCCTCCCCGGCGGCGGCGCCCGACCGCCCGCCGGCCAACCCCCTCCCCTCCTTCTTATTTTTCCATTCTTTCTTTCTTTCTTCTTTTCTTTCTTTCCTTCTTTCTTTTCATTTCTTTCTCTTTCTTCTCTAAATAAAACTTTCTCACCTTTCCTAAAATACCCTCCACCATTCCCTCAAACTACCTCCCTATATTTACACCCAAGACCCCTCTCCTTTTAAATCCTAATTCTTTTCGAAATACACCATATTTTTTCTCTCTTTCCTTCCTACAACTTTCTCTCTCCTCTCTCTCCTCTCTTATTCCCTCTCTAATATTTATATAAATATTTATAAATATATATTTTAATATATAACTATGGGCTAGTGGATTTCTCATGCGGATCACCGATTTTCTAGACTTTTAACCGATATTTCACTCCGGTTTCAGGCGAGTGCTTCTTAATACACTTAAAAATAAACGCCCTTATATTTATAATATGGAACTAATATGTGAATAATTTTAGCATGCCTAGCGCTTGTTACCGTAGTTTTAATACATGATATCATGCTATGTGAGTTAATATATGATGTTGTACACGGTACTTACCCGACCCTGGACATGCTATACTTGACACGTGACATCTGACACCGACACTTAGTATTTAAACCGGTACCCATTATTTACACCGACACCTGGCATGTTACACTTGATATATAATTTATGACTCCAGCACTCGGTATTTACACTGGCACACGGTATTTACACTGGTACTTGCCATTCTATATTTGACACATGATACCCGACACCGGTACTTGCCATGCTACACTTATTACTTGATATGTCGTACTTGACACCTGCTCCTAACACCTGGTATATGATATGCTTTCTTGTGGTACGAGTACATTGACTTGACATTGTGACCCTTGACCGGACACTATCACCCCTGATACCTATATTGTATGACATATTCATGACTATCACTGTTACGGGGACTTGGCATGACTATTTTATTATTACCAGATACTTGGTACTCCTGAACTCCTGTACTCCTGTTACTTGAACCCCTGAAATAAGGAGGCTCCTGACATTACTCTGATATTATACTCCAGTTGACCCCCGTAATAGGATAACCATGAATATTGTACTTTTGTGAATAGCCCGTGAACATTATTATTTGAGACTCTGTTATATTTAAATAACTTACACCGGGATGGGGAAAATTGATGGGTATCGGTATAGCTTCTGTGTTTATGGTGGCCATACATATGTTGTACAACTATTCCTGTTAGATTCGACCTGGAGGCCACCAGGCGTTTCCGAGGGGTGTATTGGCACCCTACCCCCCTTGCCTGCCTGCCGGGTATGCTATAATCCCCTGGGTATATCCTGTGAGGAACGGTGACACTCTATTCCTATCCGGGCGTATACTAAGACCTTCAGGCATATAGTAAGTCCCGGTGCCTAGCGGTACGTTCCGGCTCAGTACCGGATACTCCTGGACCGTTGTCCCGGCATGCACGGGACCCATTCTAAACATGGTTCATCGTTCCCCATCAATTTCTAATAACTAACCTCGCTCGGCTTATATGCGGAAGTATATGGCACCGGTCATATACCGAAACATACAAATTGAACGAGTCTTAATAATAACTTGATAATTGACTTCATGCTACATGAATTTTAGAGTCATTTCCATACTTGCTATTTATCGTAGTTACTCCCTGCTTGCTAATTTGATTACATGACATTTGACCTGCTACACTTGCTTTTATTTCATGCCACATAAATTCTAATGTTACTTCCATATTTCACTATTTATTGTGGTTATCCCATACTTATTGATTTGGGTACAATATACTTGATATGGTGCACTTGCTATTATTTGTACTTACCATTTGGGATTTTCTTACACTCGCTGGGTTGCCCACTAACAACCTTGGATTTGCATGTCCAGATTTAGCAGCTTAGACCGAGGTGGACCCATCAGCTGAGGATCAGGCCTACTTTGAGGAGCAGGCGGATCAGCCGTAGCTTCGTCCAGTCTTTCCCCGCTCGCGAGATTCCCTTTCCAGTTCGTGAGTTATTATCTTTTGTACCCTCTACAGTCTACTTTTGTACTATCTAGTGATGTAATATTGATGTAATGTTATGTCACTATTTGTGATGACTAAGTACTTGTACTATTTTGTGTTGGAATGTATAATACCACGTATTTCTGCACTCTGATCCATGTATTGTGTTGTATTGATGCTTAGCGTACATACGTGATGGTACCATCGCCCTGCGTATGTACGTCGCAGTGGCGTCCCCGTACCCGCCGGATCGAGCGCCACACCCTCTCTGTCACCCGATCTCTTTCTTACATTCAACCCTCAAATCTTTTTTATATTTACCCCTCATATCTTTCATATTTAGTTATTTACCCCTCAATTTTCTTTTATATTTAGATTTTTTATATGTACCTCCCAAATTACTTTATTTCTTATATTTACCCCCCAAATCATCATATTTTCCCGATTACCCCTCAAAATAAACTCGTTTTGGACATGTCATACATGAAAATTGATGTCTACATTTTTTTAAAATTTGTCGCGATTTTTTCAAAGTATTTTGAGCTTTTGATGTAGCATTTTGTGCGTATCGCCCGAGACTAATTCGAGACGCTGCGACCGACCTGTCTTAGCATCCACCGAGTTGGCAGCTGAGACTGCGACTTTGAACCATGGACTAGGTTCCCTTCACCCACTTCTAAGTGATTTCAAGCTCCCAGTCAAAAGAATTAGGAGCCTCCCCATTCCTCCTACCAAATGAAAGTTACAGGTTGTCAGAAATGAAATCAATACCCAAAAGAAGAAAAATTGTGATTATCTCTTTCTATCTTAATTAAAATTGTTTTGGCGAGGACTATGGAAGTGTACATGTATATATTCTTGCACCCCGAAGACACTAATCGTCTAAAATGGGTAATTTGGTCCTGTTTATGTTCGTACTAGTCTGTTTCCAACCCACAGTCCTCAATTCTCAAACTCAAAGCTGTAGCTCGAATGATTTGAGTGCATTAAGGACCTTCGCAGAAGGTGTTCGTTCGAAAAAGCTCTAGAAATAGCACAATCACTTCCTACTGCAGTTGGATTGGAATCAAATGCATGCTTTTTCCTAAGTTTCCAATCAAAGTTCGGTTGGAACTTGGAGGGATGAAACTCAAAGGTTTAGTTTCTAAAACCTTGGCCAGTTTGGATCCGCTAAAATCTCTCAATCTCTCATCAACAATCTAAGAGCAATCATCAAAATGATAAGGGAGATGTTTGTAACACCCCGATTTTTATTAAAAAAAACTATTTAATGCTCTAATATCCGATTATGGGATGATAACTGTTGATACTTCTAAAAGACAAAATCTCAGATAGCTCTCCAACAAGTTTGTATAATGTTTAACTTGTCGACACTTTCAAAATACAGATCGCAGATCTTGGGAAATATGAAGAATTAAATGTGAATCTTTGAGTTGAATTACGGCGAGATCCGTTGATAGAATCAACTGGACAGTAACGGCTAACAGCTCTACACCTAGTTCACTGATTAGCCAGTAAGTCCGATAAAGCTTTCGCTATGGAAGGTTCAAGATCTAATTCAATTATCCTAATGTAGTTTCTTTTCTAAAGTACCTTTCACTAAAGAGTCAGTCTCTTTCTGTGTCAATTCCTTAAATCTCCATACATTGTGGGAGATTGTTGGGAAATATGAAGAGTTAAATGTGAATCTTTGAGTTGAATTATGTTGAGATCCGTTGATAGAATCAATTGGATAATGGTTGGAGTGTGTTCTCCTTCCATTGGGGATGAACGTAGTATATTCACATATTCAAATCCGACTTCGAATGAATGAGATATTCAAGTCTAAATTTTGCCTAATTCAAAAGCCAAAAGGGGACTAAAGGTAGCTAAAAATATTTAGTCCCACATTGACCATGGGATGGAAGTTTGAAGTGTTTAAATAGAGAAAAATAGGAAAAAAGGTTGTACATTTTGGGTACTTGGAGTTTTCGCGCGCGATTAGTGGGAAATCATGCCCAAACATACGCGCGTCGCCGCTGGCGCCGGGCCAGGCTCGGGTTCAGGTTCGCTACCTGGTCCGGTTCTTTTTGAACCGGTCTCACGAGTATAGGGTACATCGGATTGCACCCGCTTCGCTATCCGGATCTGAATCGAAACAACGCAACGGCTGACAGGAAACCATCGCGAATGGTTGAGCAGTTTCTGTCTGAAACGAAGAGGAATTCTGTGACTCGGATTCTAAAGTGACTTCCAACAGGAAGTGAAAATTCTGCAACTCGGATTCCGAAGTGACTTCCAACAAATTCTAAAAATTCTTTCTTAAAGAAGGCTCAGAAAATTCAACTGATTCTTTAATAGAATTATTGTCTGATTCTGTGACTTCTAAAAAAGAATATTCTTCTATCTCCCTCCTTTCTCTACAGTGGGTGCTCCTCTAAAGTAAAGACAAATATTCTCCCTGAAATTTGTCTTGGTCTTGCTGCTTTAATAATCCTGTGAAGGTACTAGTTAACTACGGTTCGACCGTATGGTGATTTGGTAGTACTATCCAAATACCGTGAAGGAGTGTTGTATCTTGGGAGACCAGCGTCCAGTAACCCGTTAGCACTTAAGGAGATTCGCTATAAGCGTACCTCACTCCAAGTACTGTATAAGTGAATTAATTTTCTTTATACAGGGGTTATACTGATATTCAGTATATTGAGACTGACTTATACCAGTCTAATTGGTGTTTAACCAAGGAAGGTAATTGAAAGGTGGTTCTATAATTAAGGAACGTTCTATTGAACGGAAAACCTCCCACCTGATATTCACCGACCTGGCTAATTAGATCGGTGATACTGATTAATTGTCAGATTCATCCTAGAAACTAACAATCTTAAGACAGTTATTTATTTCTATTCTGCTTGAAATTGTAGAAAATGTCTGAGACTAATCAAGACAGCTCAAGTAAGGCACCAAACATGCAGATTCATTAATGCGTGCTCCACTTCCTAACCCGAAGCCGGAAAATCCAGGAAAATTTGATGGCACAGAATTCAAGAGGTGGCAACAGAAGATGCTATTCTACTTGACTACTCTGCATTTGGCCAAATTCCTGCAAGAGGATCTATCAGAACCCGGAACTGATCGGGACTCAGTCCTTGCAGTCGATGCATAGACTCAAGGTGACTTCCTTTACTGAAACTATATTTTGAATGGATTGGATGACTCTCTTTACAATGTCTACAGTCCTATCACAACGACAAAGAAGTTATGGGTCAGTCTTGATAAAAAATACAAGACTGAGGATGCCGGTACCAAGAAGTTCGTCGTAGGACGATTTCTAGAGTACAAAATGGTGGACAACAAGACTGTGATCAGTCAGGTCCAAGAGTTCCAACTTATCTTGCACGAGATAGAGGCTGAAGTTATGAATCTACTTGAAACTTTTCAGGTTGCTACTATGGAGAGACTTCCACCTGCGTGGAGATATTTCAAAAACTACCTGAAGTACAAGCGCAAGGAGCTGAAGTTGGAAGATCTCATTATGAGGCTTTGAATTGAGGACAACCGAAAGTCCGAGAAAAGAAGCAGTAAGAACTCCTATGAAGCAAGGCCAATGTGATCAAAAACTCAAACGGGAAAGCGTCTACTTCTAAAGGTTTAAAGCGGAAGAAAACTGCCCAAGGGTATAAAGGCAAGGTCCAAGAAGACAAGAACATGCGCTTTAAGGAACTTGCTACATCTGCAACAAAGAGGGGCGTAAGGCAAATGAATGTCGCAGCTGTCTCAAAAAGAATAAGAAGAATAATCCATAGGCAAACTTGACCGACCATGCGTCGCCAAGCCTTTCAACTGTCGTGTCAGAAGTTAATCTGACGACCAACAATAAGGATTGGTGGGTAGACACTGGGGTTACTTGGCCCATCTGCTCTGAGAAATTATTATTCTCTGAATATCATAAACTAAAGCAAGATGAGCAACTCTTCATGGGACTCAGCCGTCTCCAAGGTTGAAGGAAAAGGAAATGTCATTCTGAAGTGGACATCTGGTAAAGAGCTTACTCTAAACGATGTGCTATATGTTCTAGATATCCGCAAGAATCTGATCTCTGAGTCAATACTTAGTAAGAAAGGATTTAGAATGGCTTCTGAATCAGATAAATTTGTACTTACTAAGAGTGGGATGTATGTGGGAAAGGGTTATCTTGTTGATGGACTTTTTAAAGCCAATGCTGTAGTGGTGGATAAAAAGTCTGTGTATTTGTATCCTAAACTTATAAATAAAGAAAAGTCTTATGTTTATTTGCTTGAGTCTCCTATTTTATGGCATGCTAGATCAGGGCATGTAAATTAAAAGTCTTTAAAAACTTGTTTAATCTAGGATATATTCCTAAACTCAACTTGAAAGAAATTCACAAATGTGAGATTTGTGTTGAGGCCAAGTTGGCGAAAAATTCATTTTACTTAATTGATCAAAATACAGAACCTTTAGGGTTAATTCATAGCGATCTGTATGACTTGAAGTTTATGCCAATTAGAGGCGAAAAAAAGTATTTTATTACTTTTATTGATGACTGTACAAGATAATATTATGTGTATCTTCTAAACAGTAAGGATGAGGCAATGAATATATTTATAACATATAAAGTCGAAGTTGAGATCAACTCAATAAGAATATCAAGATTCTAAAATTCGATCGAGGCGGAGAATATGAATCAAATGATTTTAGTGAGTTATGTGCTAAATATGGTATAATCCATTAAACTACAGCACCCTATACTCCTCAGCACAATGGAATTGCTGAATAGAAGAACATAACTTTGAAGGAGATGGTCAATTCCATGCTCGTAAGTTCTGGAGCTCCGCAGAAATTGTGGGGGGAAGCTCTGTTAACTGTAAATTATATTCTAAATAGTGTACCCTACAAGAAACTTGGTCTTATACCATTTGAGTTATGGCATGGAAGGACACCTTCCTACCATTATCTCAAAATGTGGGGGTGCCTTACAAAGGTACTAGAGCCATTACCTAAAAGACTAAGTTGGGATCAAGAACTATGGACTGCATATTCATAAGTTATGCCTTGAATAGTACTGCCTACAGATTTCTGGTTCATAAATCAGAAATATCAGATATTTATGTAAATATGATTATCGAATCTAGAGGTGTTGTGTTCTTTGAAGATATTTTTTCATACAAACGGGAAACAGATAAAACTTCTAGGAAAAGAACACATGAGATGGCGTTCAGGGACGAAAACCCCGAGGAACCGATTGTTAATGCGAAAATTGAACCAAGAAGAAGTCAGAGATCTCGAATCTCAAAATCTTTTGGTCCAGATTTCATAACATACGCTATTGAAAGCGAGCCTCAAACATTTAAAGAGGCTATGTCTACCTCAGAAGCACAAATGTGAAAAGAAGGTATAAATAGCGAAATAGAATCCATACTAAGTAATCATACTTAGAAATTGGCAAACTTGCCTCCTAGCAGTAAACTAGTTGGGTGTAAGTAGATTTTCAAAAGAAAATTAAGACCCGATGGATCTATCGATAAGTACAAGGCTAGATTAGTAGCCAAGAGTTATTGACAAAAGGAAGGACTTGACTACTTCAATACTTATTCACCAGTGACAAGATTAACTTCCATTCGGATGTTGATTGCAATTGTAGTATTGCATAACTTAGATATCCATCAAATAGATGTCAAGACTGTATTCTTAAATGGTGAATTAAATGAAGAAATATATATGGAGCAACCTGAAGGATTTATAGTCAAGGGCCAAGAATACAAAATGTGTAAATTGGTAAAATTCTTATACGGTCTAAAACAGGCTCTAAAACAATGGCATGAGAAATTCGATAGTGTCATGATCAAAGATGGATTCACTATCAATAAATGCGATAAGTGTGTTTACACTAAAACAGTTGGAAATGCATGTATCATTGTTTGTCTTTATGTAGACGACATGTTGATACTAAGAACTAATTTTGAAATTATTAAGTCCACTAAAAGAATATTATCCAACAGTTTTGACATGAAGGATCTGGGGGTTGCTGATGTAATTTTAAGAATTAAAATCACAAGAACAGCAGATGGAATCAGTGTATCTCAATCTCACTACGTGGATAAGATGATAGAAAGATTCAAAGATTATGGGATAAAGGAGAATAAAAATCCTTTTCTCCCACGCATCTATCTTCATAAGAATACAGGAACTAGAGTACGCTAGTTGGAGTATTCTCAGATTATAGGAAGTCTAATGTATTTAATGAATTGCACTAGACCCGATATTGCTTACGCTATAAGAAAGTTAAGCAGATAAACTAGTAACCTTAGTGATGATCATTGGACTGCTCTACTATGAGTATTCGATTACATATCACATACCAAAGAATATATCTTGAGATATGGACAATATCCACCTGTATTTGAAGGTTACACTGATGCTAATTGGATTGCAAATTCTGAGAAATCAAAATCAACTAGCGGATACGTATTTACTCAAGGAGGAGCAGCAGTATCTTGAAAATCTTTCAAATAAACATGTATTGCTCATTCCACTATGGAATCAGAATTCATAGCCTTAGATAAGGCTGGAGAAGAAGTAGAATAGCTTCGATAATTTTTGGAAGATATACCATTCTGTCAAAAGTCAGTGCCCGCTATATGCAAACTCTGCGATAATCAAGTAGCAATATCTAGGGCACAAAATTTTATTTACAACGGTAAGTCTAGATATATTCGTCGTAGATATAATATCATTAAGCTGTTGCTCTCAAATGAAATTATCTCTATTGACTTTGTCTCATCAAAAGATAATTTAGCGGATCCGCTTACCAAAGGTTTAAGTGGAGAGCGTATAAACTGCGCATCGAGGGGAATGGGTTTAAAAGCCTAACCTTACCGAGTCAGCTTAATGGAAACCTCACTTAGCGACTGGAGATCCCACGGACTAAGTTCAAGAGGAAAAACTAGTTATGATTGACTCAGCAAGTAAGCACTTAGGAGCTTGACTTCAATCCATTCCTAAGGTGCACACAAGTGCTTTCTACAAGTGGATTAAGGATAGCTTAACGCTTTTAATGATGCCTATATCTTGTTACTAAACAAGTAGAGTAGAGTAGACTACTCTTAACAGGACGATCACTTATGTGGGTATAGAGTTGGGTTGGCTCATTGGGAATTTCTGTGGAGGCTGTTATTCCCTAAAGATACTCTCTGAAACTAAGAATGTCTAAGGCCAAAATGAACACAAGCGAGAACCAAAGTTGATTTGAAAAGTTATCGTGTGAAGCTTGTTGACTTGGCTTACACTAACGGCTAACAACTTAACACCTAGTTCACTGATTAGCCAGTAAGTCTGATAAAGCTTTCGCTATGGAAGGTTCAAGACCTAGTTCACCTATCCTGATGCAGTTTCTTTTCTAAAGTACCTTTCACTATAGAATCAGTCTCTTTGTGTGTCAATTCCTTAAATCTCCATTCTTTGTGGGGGATTGTTGGGAAATATAAAGAATTAAATATGAATCTTTGAGTTGAATTATGTTGAGATCCGTCGATAGAATTAATTGGATAATGGTTGGAGTGTGTTCTCCTTCCATTGGGGATGAACGTGGTATATTTATATGTTCAATTCTGACTTCGAATGAATGAGATATTCAAGTCTAAAGTTTGCCTAATTCAAAAGCCAAAGGGGACTAAAGGTAGCTAAAAGCATTTAGTTCCACATTGGCCATGGGATAGAAATTTGAAGTGTTTAAATAAAGAAAAATGGAAACAAAGGGTGTGACCTTTGGGTACTTGGAGTTTTCGCGCGCGATTAGGGGGAAACCATGCCCAAACACGCGCGCGCTGCCGACGCCGGTGCCAGTGCCAGAGTCGGGTTGGTCTCGGGTTCGGGTTCAGGTTCCCTACCCAGTCCAGTTCTTTTTGAACCGCTATCCGAATCCGAACCGAAACAGCACAACGGCTGATAGGAAACCACCGCGAATAGTTGCGTGGTTTCTGTCTGAAACGAACCGTTGCAACAGTTCAAACCGAACAGTTACAACCGTTCGGTTGGGAACGGACGGATTTTCTCTGATTTAAACACACAGCAACAACACACAGATAGAAACTGAAAAGCAACACAGAACAAATCCTTTCTTCTGCAACTCAGATTCAGAAGAGGAATTCTGTGACTAGGATTCTGAAGTGACTTCCAACAGAAAGTGAAAATTCTGCGACTCAGATTCCGAAGTGACTTCTATTAAATTCTAAAAATTCGTTACGAAAGAAGGCTCAGAAAATTCAACAGATTCTTTAATAGAATTGTTGTCTGATTATGTGACTTCTAAAGAAGAATATTCTTCTATCTCCCTCCTTTCTCTACAGTGGTGTTCCTCCAAAGTAAAGATAAATATTCTCCCTGAAATTTGTCTTGGTCCTGCTGCTTTGATAATCCTGTGAAGTACTGGTTAACTACGGTTCGACCGTACGGTGATTTGGTAGTGCTATCCAAATACTGTGAAGGAGTGTTGTATCTTGGGAGACCAGCGTCAAGTAACCCATTAGCACTGTAGCGGGGACGTAATTGTCTTAAGGAGATTCGCTATAAGCGTACCTCACTCCAAGTACTATATAAGTGAATTAATTTTCTTTATACAGGGGTTATACTGATATTCAGTATATTAAGACTGACTTATACCAGTCTAATTGGTGTTTAACCAAGGAAGGTAATTGAAAGGTGGTTCTGTAATTAAGGAACGTTCTATTGTACGGAAAACTTCCCACTGATATTCACCGACCTGGTCAATTAGATCGGTGATATTGATTAGTTGTCAGATTGATCCTAGAAACTAACAGCAGATAATTGAACAAACAGTTCAAACTCTGCCAAACTGGTTAACTTAAACCATACTGACTAGCTTCGCTTAGAAGTATTGGAGCTTTAGCCTTGTAGTGTGCTAGCTCCCGCTTGGAGCTTTTGCCCCATAGTGGACTAGCTCAAGTTCCGCTTAGAGCAATAGCCCTGTAGTGGTCTAACTCTGCATGGAGCAATAGCCTCGCAGTAGGCTAGCTCTGCTTGGAGCATTAGCCTCGCAACAGGCTAACTCCAAGTCACCTTTGACCGTTTCAATCCCCTGAGCGGGATTAGTGGACTCACCTCTCACGACTTTTGTGGGATTAATGCCCACTTTAAGTAGGAGATTATGCTCTATTATCTTCCCATTAAGAGGAGACATTCAAGAGGGTCTTACCCTTTAATAAGTGTCATAGGCTCGCGTAGAGCTTATATAGTTTCGCAGGAAGCTTTTTAGTCTCGTACAGAGCCTGTTTTAGACTTGTTGGCGAGGGTATTAAGACTGTTTTCCGCCTTTGCTAATTTCTAGGAGTTATTTCCCCCTATGAGGCCTATAAATAGCCTATTAGTGGCTAAGCACAAAAGGGTGGACACATAGAGGAGAGGAGATTATCTCAAGTGAATTACTCTCTAACTTCCAAGAACTCAGAGTCTCATCCGTTAAGAATAATTTCAGGGTTCTATCACCCTAATCTTCTATTTTTAAGAAATCTCCAGTTTTAGGCGAGAAGGAATTTCTAGTAGAAGCCTCCAAAACTCATTGCTCGCATCGTCAAAGCGACAAAATGGTCACGCTGATCAGACTCCTACCGGTACACTTCTTTAGAATTTTCCCGTAGAGAATTATTGTAATATTTGTTTTATTACTTGTAATTTTTTACAAATTTTGTAAGTTTTCCTCAATTCAAATCAATGGAAAATAAGATGGCGATTCCGCTAGGGATGAATTCCTCCACTAATGAGAAAATGGTGTCGCAATGTGATATTCAGACCCTGGGGTCTACTACCGAGATGTTGGTTATACAATTTGACCAAGAGAAATTGAGTAACTTCCTTCCACGGGCAAAACTATCCCTCTAAGCGTGCGCAAGCACAGAAAGAATCAATAGCTAAAGCTCCTTTGGCTGATTCTTGGAAGTAAGTCTCAGTTGAGACTAGCAAGGCTCCATGCGAGCCTGCTACAGTCTCAAGCGAGGTTGAACAAACACCACATGAGTTGAAAATAACCTCCAGTGAAGCTAAACTAGCTCTATGTGAGCTTGTTAACAACGCTCCATGCGAGCCTATCTCAGCCATACGGAGATAAGAAGGCTTTGTGTGAGCCTATGAAGGCTAGATTGGCCATAAAATTGGCCAACTTTGCCTCACGTGATGTTAAAAGAGAGTCTCTTCTCTTAGGTTCTAGCGAAGCTGTTACAACAGCTTTTGGCCGCTAGGCTAAGCTGTTTGGAGTTGCTCTCAATAGAGCTAAGACAAAAGCCCGCTTATCCAGCTAAGGCAAAAGCACCATGTGTGCGAAGCAAAGCTACTTTTCTTACGCCATCTGGCAGCGCTAAAGTAGATTTCAATAAATGCGAAGCTAATGCACTCTATGCGTTTGGCGAAGCTAAAACTTTTGCCAACAAAGTGCTGCTTAGCAGTGCTAAAATTACTTCGCTAGTGAGGCTAAGACACATGGCGAAGCTATTTTAACTTCGTTATGGTCAAAAGAAAAGCCTTTAAGGCTAAGACAAAGGCTTCTCAACCCAAGAGGGTTATTCTCTAGTCTCTTCGAGTCTTAGTGTTGGATCGATTGGGTCCAGTTAACACGGACTTGAAGGATTATTTGAGCAACAAGCAGAAGCTGCGCTCTGAAGAACCAGTACACATTTTATCGTCCTAGTGCAGACAAGTAGGATGCGAATTGGTGACAGTGTATTCTGTCAATTGTTGTTTGGGGTCATTCCCCAACAACATCTCCTCAAAACCAACAATTAGTTTTTAACCGACTATCAGCTCAATCTTTGAAGAGACCCAAGTCTCAGAAGAAGAAAGCAACATAAGTGTTAGACCTTGCAGCTGCCTCTGTAAATATGATAGGCAGAGGAAGGGATCTGCTACGGACCCGAGGAAAGGGATGGGGGATTAATACTCCTTTCAGTTCTCCAGACTTTGACTATAACCCCAACTTAGGTCAAGTCCTGATCGAACAGGAGGGTGCCTAGGTACTCGCTCTAGGGTAGCAATACCTCTCAACTATGAGCAATCCTCTTCATCAAGGGGGCTATATTACCAGAACTATTGAGACACCTCTTCCAATAGTCTGATGATGAAGAAAAAGCTAGTGGCTACGCTTCTTTCGTCACCATCAGCTCTATGCAAATAGGGTTCATATCAGTGAACATGATCGATAATAATAATGATGATGATCTCCTTCGAGGCTTTTAGGGCTCAACAAGAAGCCTTAGACAATATCCAACGCATGTTGTCTTAGCTCATAATAGATGGGAACAACAAGGAGAATTCGACAACAATGAGCGAGAAGAAAAAAAAAATAGGACGTCAAAGAATAAGAATACAAAGGAGTTTTCCTCTTTCTCAATTGATGCCGAGATTATCAAAGGCATCCCAGCTCAGATGGCATCCCTACCTCAATGGGATGAGGTGAAGAAGATGGGGATGACCTCATTACCCTCTAGAATGGGATTTTGTTCTTTAACCCCGAAGTTCAAACCACTTATGTTGCATTCGTATGATGACAAGAGCTCACCAAACCAGCATATCTATTACTTCAGGTCTCAAACCGATAATGTAGTAGATAATGATGCTATCATGGCCAGATTATTCATTGGCACCCTCAAGGGAGTAGCCTTTGACTATTTCAGAAGTCTTCCTAACGACTCTATTAACCCTTGGGTTGACTTGAAAATTAGGTTTCTCTCCCGATTATATGAGAATTATACCGAGGTGACTACGGACAAACTCCTCTCGACAGTCCATAAGGGAGGATAATCTGTCAGGGACTATACAAAGAGGTTCCGCAATCTTTCTCTTTAGTACCCTGCAGGCATGCTGATTGAAGCTTAACCTGCACACAAAATACAGAATTTTAGATTTAGAATGAAGATGTGCAAGTGCTCAATTCTTACCGCTATAGCAAGTGGCTATGCGGGTCGTGATCCACAAGGAGGGTTTGCGATAGAAGCGTTCACGGTTCTTTATTGAAATCTTTATGAAGACAAAACGAAAGTTCGTCTTTGTTTTTAAGAAAGAAAAATGAAAAACGAGTTATGTTAAAGTTAGAAAAAAACAGTAGAATGAGAAAGTGGAGAGAATTAGAAAGCGACTATGTACAAATGAGTTGAAAAAGAATGATTTGGAAGAGGTAGTGTTGGTGATTTAATTTACAGAAATAAAAGAAAAGAAATACAAATAATTACTTACCTTCTTTTCACCAAAAGCTTACCTTGAATCTTCAGCTACGATATTACCTTGAATTGGAGGCAATCAGCGCATAGCTCATAAGAGTAGATTTTTGGTCTCTTCCACATTACATCATCAAGACAACTCAAGCATGAAATGATACAGAGAGAGACTCAATTCCATCGTCATGAGCTATCGGTGGCACTCGCAAAGGCAAGGCTCTTTCGATGCTTTTAGACTCACTTGGAAGACAATTGTACCAAAAAGAAAAGTGAAGTAGAAAAGAAGAAGAAGAAAACTAAAAAGAAGTACGTACAAAGAAAGAACATAGATTCGATTTCATAACGATCAAAGAAAAGAAAGAAACCTTACACCAGTGTCACTCTCAGCTTAAGCTTCATTCTTGTTCTTCGATGAAAGTCTGATCTCCTATGAATTACATAAATGAAAACTAAAATTACATGAAAAAGAAAAAGAAAAACCTAAACTAAAAGATGGAAAACTAGTCTAAATCCTATCTCTGCATGGTCGTCCCATTTTCAGTGCAAATACTGCCTTTTTATAGGCAAAAACCCAACATGTAGGATCCCGGGGAGATCGGGGGAGCAAACGCTCCCCCTAACTCCCCAACAAAGCCGCGAAAACGCGGCTTTTGCTGCGTTTCTGCGGGCAGGGTGCGGCCAGGTGGCCACACCCTGTTGGTGGGTCTCCCCGGGTCGAGTTATAGTTTTATCGTGGGTTGGATTTGCAGTTCAGCTCCGAGATTTAGAAATAATGGCCGTTGATCTTTGCTTCAACCAATCGATTCTGAGAGGATTCTTCTCAACCGGTTTTCAACCTCTTGATTTTTCCCTGATTTACTGAGTGCGAATTAACTCTGATTTAATTCAAAATTTTGGTGGGCTTTGGGCTCATTTCTCTTCATCTCCTTAAAGAATGGGCCTGCAAATAAATAAACAATTAATTAGGACAATGCAGATTTTATTCTATATAAGTATGGAATATGATACTAAATATGCAACATTAGCGACCAATCACACCCCCATACCTATCTTTTGCTCGTCCTCGAGCAAAACAACTAAACTATACTAAGGATTTATTAGACCACTTTCGCAGGTCACGCGATTGCACTGAGCATGTGCAATAAGCCGTTAAACCTCTAGGTTCCCCCTAGAGAACGAGTTTTATCTCATGAGGGTTTTCAGTGGATTACACCCACAAAATCCATAAAGAAAGGGAAACAAAGAGTTAGTATTTTCGAAAAGCATTTTGAAAGAGAAAAATATTTGAAATATAATTGTAAGTTTTAAGTAATCTATAAGTTATAGGAAAACTGAATTTTTCATTCCTAAACTTAGTCTCTATTTAAAAATTTGTTATCAATTAAAATAAGGAGTCAAATTGTACTTCTCATCTAGTCTATTACTTTACCCTAAGTCATATGCACCTTGTGACTGTGAAAATTTTGACGAAGGGTTCATTAACTCTAACTCTTATGCCTTATTTATTTATATGCATATATATAATATTTTTTTTTTGTGGTATTATTCCTTAGTTCTATTAGGCTTTCTAATCTGTCCATGTAACCAGCCTTTAATCGATGACTCCCAAACCAAACGGTCTTAGGGCACCGGGTGAGAAAACACCCCAAGAACTTAAGGACTCAAGCAAATAAGGCCACAAAACTAAGGATTTTATTATTTGAACCTCTTTTAGGCGTGAATACTTATACTTTATTAGGCACAATTACCTAGCTTAATCAGAGGATTTTTATATATATTTTTTCTTTTCAAACTTATCTAAACATCTTTCGCATAAATACTAAGGCTTGCTTAGGCCAAAGCACCTAGCTAATCAATAATTAGATTTGTTTTTTTTATAAGGCATAAGAATCTTTGTTTTTGAACCCTAAGTGTGTAAGTGTATGAAGTGTGCATATTTCATCAAGGTAAAGATCAAGACTAAATTACTTTGACAAATTATCTTCCTAACCCTAAACATCAAACAAATAATCTTATTTTGACCAAGTATAAGAAATCCTAATTTGAATTTTCCTATTCATTAAAATTAACTTAATTTCTTACAAAAAATATGTCAAAATATTGTTTCTATTTTCAAAAGTTTTTAAAAGCAAAGAAAATGTTAATTTTTTTAATAAAAATGAAAACAAAAGTTATGTTAGAACCTTCCCCCACACCTATCTCATGCATTGCCCTTAATGTATGAATTAATTCATAGATGCATGAAAAAGACGAAAGGGAAGGAAAATATTACCTTAAGGTGGTGGTTCCGATGGTGGTCTGATTGGTCCACGAAATACGGCCCAATCAACATTTCGTTGGGTTCGGAGGTACCCACCAGAAGTTTCTCTAATATAACCCATTAAGATTGTGTATCCATGAAGGATTTTTATTAAGTATTTGACCCCATCTAATTTCTAAATTCCATAATTAATTTCGGAGTCAAATTTGTCAACCACCTTGTTCCAAATGGAGTATGAAATGATAGAATGGTTGACTTGGACACAGGAAGTATAGGAACTAATACCGACTCAGGAAGGTGACTGAAGTCAAGTAAAGGTTCAGGAGTCGAGATTGGTTCAAGAAGTGTGTCCAAGTCAAGAAGTTGAAACTTAAGTCCACATTGATTTTCCAACAATGGAATGTGACTTAATATTGGTGATTCAAGTTCAGGAATGATAGGTGAGGGAATCAAAACTGACTCTAAAATATTACCTAAGTCAGGCAACAAAATAGGAGTCAATATTGATTCAGAAAGTTAAACTGGATCACAGATTTGAGAATCTAGGTCACATATCTCATTGAGTTCAATATCAAAGAAATGAGAACTTGCCAAATTGTCAATAGGATTTTTAAAAGTGTAAAATTGGTCAAGTTCAATATGATCATGAAGAATGGGTGATTCAATTTCATGATGAATAGGCACAGGATCCAACGTTGACTCGGAAAAAAGATTGAAATCAGGTGAAGATACCGGAGTCATAATCGAAACAGGAAGTAGAATTGAATCACTAAGTTGGGGTTCAGGATCATATTTATTCTCAAGTTCTATTTCAGGAAAGGAATAACTTGCTAAACTGTCAATATCTTTTTCAAAATTTGTAGTTTGGGCAAGTTCAAAGGGTTATTCTGAAATGGAATCTTGATTTCTAAACTACATGACTCTTCGACTTTAAGAGAATGGTTAGTGACATCAGAACTGGTCAAACGGTGAGAATGTAGAGATTCGATCATCATATCTATGTCACGATTACGAGCATTCTGAGCCTGAGTCATGGCTTCAAGCATCTTTTCATAGTTGATGGGTTCATTGTTTCGTTGAAAAGATGAAGAGGTGTTGTCTTGGAATTGGTAATGAAATTGTGAGTCCATCATATTTTGTGATTTTTGTTTGGACTCACGCATACTCATTTCCAAAATTGATGGTCTTTTGGATCTGAGTATGAATTTTGGAAATACTGCGGACTAGGTGGATAGGGGGGACAAGTTGGTTGAAAATTATGCTCGGGGGAGGTGAATCCCCACTGACTCTGTGAAGAGTTGAAATTATTATGGAAATTATAGTTATTAGATTGGGGGCATGGGTTATATGGATTCGGATAAGACAAATCTGGCACACTAGGTTGGTTAAAGTCATGATATGCCGGGTTGGTAATATCCAAAAATGAACTCGGTGTGTAATATGGATTATTATTGAAGTTGGAAAAATTATTATTATAAGCCATATCACACAATAGAAAACAAAAAGAAAGAAAAACAAACAAATAAGCAAACAAATAAAAGGAAAAATTCTAAACTAAGTTAGGGTAGATCTATGACCTAGACGACTCCTAACTAGTTAGACTGTCCACGGGAGGTATTATGCAGACTTTGACCACAAGCTAATCAGCCAGGTCAGGGCAAGGTTGGTGGGAGATTTTCCGTCAAAGACGTTCCTTAATTAAATAACCACCAACCTTCGGGCTTTCGGCCCTTAATCCCTTTCCTAGACACTGATTTTGCAGGAGTCAAATTCCAACACTTTTCCCCCTTAGGATAATCTCCTAATTGAGTCCGAGATGTCCCTAGGGCCAACGTCTACTCATTTTTAGTTAGGCTTGGGTTAGTGAGTGCTTGGAATCTAATTTTTGGGCCAAGGAAGGGTGATTAAATCCCCACCTTATCTTGTTATGGGTTAGTGCCCTTAAGATAAGTTTGTGCAAGTGTACAAGATATGTAAATAAGATTCACTCAAAGTAAAGAAAATCAACCAAGAGATGAGTCCTATTCTACATGCAATGCGAACGTACCTTGCTCCAGCACTCTTCAACAGTAAAAATAAATGAATTGAAAAGACACGTGCCTAAAATGCAAACGTCTAATCATTTTTTTATCTTTTCAACAAGTATTTTACTGTTGGTTTATTAGCAGGCTTTTGTGTGATGGCATATAAGAAAATACAAATTGCAGAAAACTAGAATTTTGCAAGTCAAGCAGCCCTGCAAAAAAAATAACGTTAGTAGTCAACTCCTTTTTGTCGCAGAACGGCAGCTTTGGCCGCGAAAACGCGGCAAAGCAGAGGGTAATTGGTCTCTGCTTTCTAGAGCAGAGGCCCAATACCACTTATATGTCACTGCAATCTTAATTTCCTACTTTGCTTGCCCTGTAACCTGCAACAGAGAAGAAAGTTCGTTTTAGTTCAAAAAATTTTTCAATAAAAATCAGATTTCAATAAAAACGTTACCCTCCCCGGCAACGGCGCCAAAATTTTGATTGAAGCTTAACCTGCACACAAAATACAGAATTTTAGATTTAGAATGAAGATGTGCAAGTGCTCAATTCTTACCGCTATAGCAAGTGGCTATGCGGGTCGTGATCCACAAGGAGGGTTTGCGATAGAAGCGTTCACGGTTCTTTATTGAAATCTTTATGAAGACAAAACGAAAGTTCTTCTTTGTTTTTAAGAAAGAAAAATGAAAAACTAGTTATATTAAAGTTAGAAAGAAAACGGTAGAATGAGAAAGTGGAGAGAATCAGAAAGCGACTATGTACAAATGAGTTGAAAAAGAATGATTTGGAAGAGGTAGTGTTGGTGATTTAATTTACAGAAATAAAGAAAAGAAATACAAATAATTACTTACCTTCTTTTCACCAAAAGCTTACCTTGAATCTTCAGCTACGATATTACCTTGAATTGGAGGCAATCAGCGCATAGCCCATAAGAGTAGATTTTTGGTCTCTTTCACATTACATCATTAAGACAACTCAAGCATGAAATGATACAGAGAGAGACTCAATTCCATCGTCATGAGCTATCGGTGGCACTCGCAAAGGCAAGGCTCTTTCGATGCTTTTAGACTCACTTGGAAGACAATTGTACCAAAAAGAAAAGTGAAGTAGAAAAGAAGAAGAAGAAGAAAACTAAAAAGAAGTACATACAAAGAAAGAACATAGATTCGATTTCATAACGATCAAAGAAAAGAAAGAAACCTTACACCAGTGTCACTCTCAGCTTAAGCTTCATTCTTGTTCTTCGATGAAAGTCTGATCTCCTCTGAATTACATAAATGAAAACTAAAATTACATGAAAAGAAAACAAAAACCTAAACTAAAAGATGAAAAACTAGTCTAAATCCTATCTCTGCATGGTCGTCCCATTTTCAGCGCAAATACTGCCTTTTTATAGGCAAAAACCCAACATGCAGGATCCCGGGGAGATCGGGAGAGCAAACGCTCCCCCTAACTCCCCAACAAAGCCGCGAAAACGCGGCTTTTGCCGCTTTTTTCGCGGCCAGGGTGTGGCCAGGTGGCCACATCCTGTTGGTGGGTCTCCCTGGGGTCGAGTTATGGTTTTATCTTGGGTTGGATTTGCAGTTCAGCTCCGAGATTTGGAAATAATGGCCGTTGATCTTTGCTTCAACCGATCGATTCTGAGAGGATTCTTCTCAATCGGTTTTCAACTTCTTGATTTTTCCCTGATTTACTTAGTGCGAATTATCTCTGATTTAATTCAGAATTTTGGTGGGCTTTGGGCTCATTTCTCTTCATCTCCTTAAAGAATGGGCCTGCAAATAATTAAACAATTAATTAGGACAATGCAGATTTTATTCTATAATAAGTATGAAAATATGATACTAAATATGCAGCATTAGCGACCAATCACATGCCGTTTTTCATGTTGCTTCAGACATGTAGGCACAACCTTATCGACAAGGTGAAAGTTTGTATGGGAGCCGTCAAGGCTCACACATGAAAAGAGCTTGTTGAACAAGCTGAAATAGCTGAGAAACCGGCTAAGAAGTTTGAACCCTCTGTTTCTAAGAACAAATAGGGAGTCAACAAGTTATTATTTACATATATCGCATATTTTATGTCACATTTTTATATTTATATTTATTTTTATTTAAACTTTTCTATGTAATTTTCTTATCGTCTAATGATGTGCATATTGTAATTAATGGAGAAAGAGAAGAAAAAGTTAATATATCCCAATTAATATGAATTTTTAAAGATAAGATTTTTTTAGTCCAAGCAATCAATGGAGATATACTTAAATCTAGAGATTCTAGAAGCAATTATATCTGAAGAAATGGAGACAACAGGGGGTTCTCGCGCATGAAGCGCTGAACCAACAGCCATGAACTGGCTGCGAAAATGTAGTTTTTATCGTGTTTTCATAGCAGATCTTTGACCATTGGGCTAGAGATTTCTCTCTTCTCTCTCATACACTTTTTCCACTTCTCTCTTCTTATAAATTCAGCGTTAGAGTAGAGTAGAAGAAAGGAGAAGAGAACTAGGTTTAGGCTTTTATTTTTAGGTTAGGATATTCTTGTTAGCTAGTTAGATCAAGTGTATTTTCATTGTTATTTTCTTTCTTCTATTCTAGCTTAGTCTAACAGAGAGAGAGAGAGAGAGAGAGAGAGAGAGAGAGAGAGAGAGTGTTGTAATCTGCAATTGAAGTGACATCAAGAAAGATTTGACTTGATTTTCATCATCTCAATTTCATCAGTATGTTGTGCTTAAATTTCTGTGATTGTTTTCATTGTTCCGTGAGTAGGTAAATTTTGTTTTATGGGCTCACTAGTCTTTCTCTTTCACTCGTCTAGATAAAAACCCAATTGAATCATTGCATGCTTGGTTCAAGCCTCGCATTCTACGAGTGTTCTTAAAGGTACATGAAGATGAGTGTTGGTTTTTAACTCTCATTTAGAAAATAATTTTTAAACTTAGTTTTTATCCTATACATGATAATCTTGATGGTTTAACATTCAATTTAAGAACGATGTTTAAAAAAGTTAAATTTTCAAAAATCTATCTTATTTATTTTACTTGAATACTTCTATAGCTCAAGGCTAAATTTTTGCCGATGATCCAATTGAGGCACAGACCTTTCAAGAAGTAAGTACATAGTGGTACGGTAGACCTTTCAAGAAGTAAGTACATAGTGGTGCGGTAGATTAGTGAGCCCAGATTCCTTCTCCTTCTAAAAAATTTATTCTCTTTGTTCGAGTTTTAATCATTTTTCTTAAACCCTAATTCATCTTCTTTCAAAATTTTCTTTATCTCCTTTTCAACCAAATCATATTTTTTTCTTTCTTTCTTTTAAAACAAAAAAACTCAACTTGTTTTTGATCAAAATACCGAAAAGGTTGCATCGCATTCCTCCTCGTGGACATGACCTGTTAGACTTAGGCTACACGGTACACTTTAATCAGGCACCACCCACAGCTTTTGCTTTTCATTTCTTTACCTCACGTGGTGCATTTGGAAGTACTCAGTGTAAACTGAGCACATTTTTGATGCTGTTGCTGGGAGAGAATGATACAATTTGGATTTAACAAGTTTGTTCTCTGTTTCAGGGTGCAAGTATATTTTCTAAGATTCTAAAGGGTGCAAAATACATATTGTTTCCATGTGCTTTTGCTCTTCAAAGCAGAGTACAATAGCCTACTATTTAGCTGCACAAACGCGACTATAGTAGAGGAATACTAACCCTGTTTTCTGCAGGGTGTTGCTGCTTTGCAATAATAGCTTATGTTGCTCTTAAGTTTTTAAATATTTGTGTTTGCATACTGTTCTAAATTCAACAGTAAAATATTGCTTCTAATTTCTTAAAAACAGTTAAACTTGCATCTAGGCATTCGTTTAATTCATTTATTTTCAATTACTATTGAAGAGTGCTAGAGCCAAGGTACGTCTACATTGCATTTAGCATATGAAACATTCTTGAGTGATATTTATTGTTTTGAGTGTTACTTTCTTCTATATACTTGCACACGTCGTACTAAAATGATTTAAGGGCAAAACCCAACAATAAGATAAGGTAGGAGAGTCATTATCCTTTCTTAGCCACAAAATATCTCTACTGTGTTGATCTAATAATTATTTCAAACAAGATCCCTAATTGAGGTGAAACCTGCACAGAAAATATAGAAGTTTAGAAATACAGAATAGAGTGCAAGGTACTCAATACTACCATTATAGCAAGTGACTATGCAGGTCGTGATCCACAATGAGAGACTTGCGATGAAAGGTTTTAGTAAGTTCTCTTTTAGTTTACTAAAAATGATTAAAGTTCTTCTCTTAGTTTTTATAAAGAAAAAGGAAAGAATCTATTGTTAAATTAAGAAGAGAGTGGTAGATAGAGAAGGTAGAGGAGATAGAAAATGAGTTTATATAAAGAAAGTGAAAATAGTAAAGAGTTGATAGTTGGTATTGGAGGTGATCTAAACTAAAAATTAAAAGAAAGGAAGAAAACTTAAAAGAACTTACTTATCTCTTCCGGTTGATGACTTACTTTGAATCCTTGGAATAGACTTGCCTCATCTTGAAGGTAAGCAAAGTATGGCAAATAAGATCTTCCCCATTCCCCGACTTGAACTATGAATTCAGAAGAAAGCAAAAAATAATAGAAATGGCTATCCATCACCATAAGCCATCAAGGGTACTTGCAATGGCAAGACATATTCGATGCTAGAGGTTTCATTTGGATTATCATTAAAAAACTGATAGAAGAAGAGTAATAGAAGAAAAAGAACATAAAATCATAACTTTGATTCGATTCAAATAAAAATTAAAGAAAAGAAAAACTTACACCAGTGTCACCTTAGTACAAGCTTCACTCTCATTCTTCCATGAAACTTTCCTCTCCTCTCAGTTACATAAAAAAATAAAAATTACATTAAAAAACTAATAACCTAAGTTACAAACTATAATAGCCTAACCATGCTCTCTGCTGAATCGTTCCCACTGGACTTTGAATTTGCTGAAATTTGTAGCAAAAACGTAATAGGAGAGCGTCTGAACATAAGAGGATCAAACGCTCCCCGTATCTCAACTGTAATGCAGTGAAAACACGGCATTTGCGGTGTTTTTGCAGCCTAGATCTGGCCAGATGGCTATATCCAGGGTGCGTGAGCCTTTGATCTCTCGAACAACCTTTACGCCTAATAGATTTTTAGTTTGGTGGCCTGGATCCATCTATATCACTGTTGATCTTTAGCTAACCAAAATGGATCCATCAAAATCTTAATTTAACCAGTTTCCATTTGGTATTATCTCTCTGATTTGCTCTGATCTTCAGTTGACAATTGTTCTAATCATTGATTTTGATTTAATCTGAGCTTTAGTGGGCTTTTGAGCTCGTTTTCTCTTCCTTCTCCTTTAGTAAAGCCCTGCAAATATTATACAATAAAATAATTAAAGCAGAGTTTATTAAACAATAAATATGGGAATGTGATGATAGATATGGAATATGAGTGACCGAGCACACTCCCACACCTATCTTTTACTCGTCCTCGAGCAAAACAATAAAAAGTGAAGCAAAGCTAACCTGATCTAACTTTCATAGGAATCACAGTTGCACTTAGCATATACAACAAACCGTTAAACCTCTAGATTACCCCTATAGGACGAGTTTTATCTCGTGAGGGTTTTTAGTAGATTATACGCACAAAATCCATAAGAAAGAGAAACAAAGCGCTAGTATTTTCGAAGTGCAATTTGAAAAGGAGAGAAAATATTTAAAATATTATTGTAAAAGTTCAAGTAATTTTAATTTATAGAAAAATCAAAATTTCTTTCTTAAACTTAGTCTCTATTCAAAAACTAGTTATCAATCAAGGTAAGGAGTCAAACTATATTTCTCATCTAGTCATTTCTTTACCCCAAATTATATGCACCTTCGTGACCGTGAAATTTTAACTAGGGGTTCTTTAACTCTAACTCTTATGCCTTATTTTCTCTTTTTTTCTTCATATCTCTTTTTTTTCATATTTTTTGTGGTATTATTCTTTAGTTCTATTAGGCTTTTATTCTGCCCATGTAACGAGCCTTTAGTTGGTGACACCCAAACTGGACGGTCTTAGGGCACCAGGTGAGAAAACACCCCAAGGACCTAAGGACTCGAGCAAATAAGGTCACAAAACTAAGGATTTTATTTATTATATGGATCACTTTTAGGCGTGAATACTTCTGTTTTATGAAGCACAAGTACCCAGCTTAATCAGAAGATTTTTGATATGTGTGTGTGTATATATTTTAATAAGGCATAAGAATTTTGTTTTTGAACCCTAGGTGTGTAAGTGTATAAAGCATGCATATTTCACCAAGGTAAAAATCAAGACTAAATTATTTTTCTAAATTTTCTTTCTAACCCTAGAAATTAAAAAAATAATCTTATTTTGACTAAGTATAAGAAATCCTAATTATGATTCTCTTAGTCCTTAAAATTGACTTAATTTCTTATAAAAAATTGGTCAAAATTTTATTTCTCTTTTCAAAACGTTTTAAAAGCAAAGAAAATGTTAGATTTTTTTTAATAAAAAGAAAAATCTATGTTATGTTAGAACCCTCCCTCACACCTATCTCATGCATTATCCTCAATATATGAATGAGTGCATAAATGCATGAAAAAGAAGAAAGGGAAGGAAAATGTTACCTCAAGGTGGTGGTTCTGGTGGTGGTCGGATTAGGCCAAGCGTTGCTACCCAATTAAAATAATATGGTGGTTCACAGAACCTACCTTTATTGACCTCTTTTCTATTTACATAATTACAATCCTCAATATGAATAGGATCATGAAAGATCCTATCATGAAACTTATTCCCTTTGCATGACTAGTCTTGAAAATCATCACGAAGTCATCATGGTCTATACCTATGTCCAACAAAAGAATGTGACTTGGTGGAATGCTTGACTTGGATTCAAGAGTGATAGGTTCATGAACCATTACTAACTCAAAAAAATCAACTTTGGGCTCAAGAGTCGGTTTAGTTTAAGAGCTGAGTCCAAATAAAAGAATTTAATTTCACATTCTTTTCCCATCAATGAAGTGTGCTATCCAAAAGAGGTGGTTCAATTTCAAAATCTATAGATACAGGGATCAATGTTTGCTCAGAAAATGGGTTCAAGAGTGATAGGTTCATGAACCATTACTAACTCGAAAAAATCAACTTTGGGCTCAAGAGTCAGTTTGGTTTAAGAGTTGAGTCCAAATCAAAGAATTTAATTTCACATTCTTTTCCCATCAATGAAGTGTGCTATCCAAAAGAGGTGGTTCAATTTCAAAATCTATAGATACAGGAATCAATGTTTGCTCGGGAAATGGTTTAACTTGGGTAAGGATACTAGAGTCAACTGGATTCAAAAATTGAAATTAAATCACAAAGTTATGGGTCGGGCTCACATTGATGTTCAAGTTCATTTTCATTGAAAGAAAAACTTGCCAACTTGTCAATGAATTGATATTGGTTAAGTTCAAGATTTTGTGGTGAAACCGAATGTTGGTCAAAGTCTCCAAGACACCATGATTTTTCGTTCTTATCAATATGACTAGGGCGATAAGGAATGGTCGAAATAGTGTCAGGTAGAGTTTTCTCATTCCTATCTTTCACTATGTTGATTAAACTACTCATTTGTGCTTCTAGCCTATTGACAGATTGTAAAAAATCATTTTCGGACTGATTTAGATTTTTCATACTCCTATCAAAGTCTATAGGTTCTTCTTATTGTGGGACTTGAAAAATGGAGTAAGGATCTTGAATTTGGAAGTTTTGTGGGAATTGTGAGTCTATCATTTTTCAGCTTTTGTTCCTGGGACTCAATCATGGCTTTTATACTCTTAGTCACCTCAGATCTTCTTCTATGAGTTGATCATGACTAGAAAATTTTGAAACTGAACGTTGAAATTATGGTTGATAATACGACTCGGGGGAGTTGTATCCCCATTGACTCTGTGAAGAGTAGTGATGATTGTTTTAATTTTGTTCATAATATTGAGACTGGGGTATATATTGATTCGGATAAGACCAATCTGACACACTTGGTTGATTAAAGTTATGATATGCGGGGTTGGTAGTATCCGAGTTAAAAAAGGTCAAGGTGAAGTATGGATCACTATATGGATTAAAATAATTATAATTGTAATTCATATCACAAAGATGTCAAAAAAATAAAACAAACAAACAAAAATAAAAACAGAAAAGAAAAAAAATCTTGCTTAAGTTAGGGTAAACCTTAGACTTAGACTGAAAGTACACCTAGAGGGGGGGTGAATAGGTGTAAATGCTAATCTAGTGAACTTAATGCAAACTAAGTGTGCTAAATGCGGAAGCTAAAACAATCTTACAAGAACACTTAGTACAATTCAACAAGTGTTGCCGAATTCCCCTTACGAGGCTCTGGACAAGCACCTCTTGATTCCCCTTGAATGGGTTGAGGTTGCTATATGAAGCTCTTGTTGGATGAGTATAAGTGTTGCACACACACAAGCAATCCAAGCATATACAATATATAACAATATGAATAATATGCAAGGTGCAAATGCAAGCAAGTATGAATATGCTCAATCCCACGCAAAAATATATGATGCAATGAATGAATGATGCTTGCACAAATATAAGAGAGTAGAGTTGAGAGTAATTGGATCAATCGCAAACACACAAATTTGTTTCGAGGTTCGAGCCCCTAGCTCTACTTCCCCGCCTACACCACCGTGTAGGATTTCTAATCCACTATAGGAGCCCCTAACTCCTCTCTCAACTTACAATGCCACCGAGGCAATACAACACACAATCCACCTCTACCGAAGAGGGATACGGCCCGTAGCCAACCACAACAAATGCCTCTCCTTAAGAGGCTCACAAACCAATCACCCGATCACCTCTACCGAAGAGGGATTCACAAATAAAAGGGTGTTTACAACAAGTGGTTCCAAAACCACAAACTCTCTTTTCTTTCTCTTTTCTTTCTTTCCACAAAAACAAAGATCCTAATAGTTTAGGATAGAAGATAGCTCAAGTGTGGAAACTAGGTGTTTTGGAAAACAAGCAACAAAGAAAAACACTTGGGAAATTTCTTGTAAAAGATAGAGAATGAATGCCAATACAAAAATCCCAAATTCCAATTTCTTTGATTTTTCCAAACCCAAATCAATAAAGATGAGAAGTTAAAAGCACTAAAAACTCTTTTTTAAAACTCTTTTAAACTCTGCTGAAAACCAGAAAATTTCTCTTAAAAACCTTAGCCAAAATCCCAAATGAATAGGGTATATATAGGCCAAACCAGAAAACTAGCCGTTAGGCTGATGTGGCAATTCTGACAGCCACCGGTCGACCGGCCCGGTCGACCGGCAACGGTCGAAAATATGACCGTTGGGGCTTCGGTCGACTGCCAGTCGACCGACCAACAAGGAGGAAACACAGTTTCCTTCTATCGGTCGACCGACCCAGTCGACCGAAAAGATACAGAGAGCAGACTCTCTATATCGGTCGACTGGGTCCGTGACCCGGTCGACCGACGGACATGCACAGCCTGTGCATATCCGGACACAGCAGCCGGTCGACTGTCCCGGTCGACCGGTCTGCCTGAAATACAGTTTTTCTGGGCAGATTTTTGAGATAGAAAATTTGTAAAAAATCTTTTAACACTTCTAAAAAATCCACAAAAATATGTTTTATCATTTTACTTGAAAACTAAACTTGTGATAAAAATTCAAGACATATATCAATCATATCAATTCATTTTTGTGTCTTGCCATTTTATCATAAATAAAACTTGTATTTTTATCAAACTAGATTTTTTTTTCAAAACATGAATAGGAATGTCAAAATAAGTTTGTCTATAAGTTAAGCATGTATGTATAACTAGAAAACATCTACTATACATATAAATCATGAAAACTTGTTTTGATCCAACTATTCATAAAATCACACATTAAAACATAAAACGTGTGTGTTTGTGCACTTGAGCATATCAACTAAACTAAGCTTTACAAATGGATCTAAAACACACTAAACTAAACTAGGATACCTAAGTCTTCTCTTGATGATCTCCATCTTCAAGTAGACTTGCTCCCAAACGCGATCCACCGAGTGCAAAGGTATGATCTTTAAGCTTTGGCACCGGAGTCACCATGATAAGCTTCCAAACACCTTGTTGAAGCTAATCACCAACACTAATATCCTGCTAATGATCTGAAACTTAGAAACACAAGAATATTAGTAAATATAACTACATGAGTTGATCATCATCAAAACTAGAGTGGAAGGCCATTGGGCCAACAATCTCCCCCTTTTTGATGATGACAAAACTCATGGAGTTATATATGCATGGATTAAAGTTAAGCTTCAAGGAAGCTCCCCCTTAACTCATGCATAAATAAAATAAAAAATATTAAACAATATAAACATGTTATAGCTCTAGATACCAATGAAGTAAGACAAACTCTAAGCTCTAGATACCAATAACATAAACAACACATTCTTAATAAAACTTATTAAAACAAATACATGCATATAAAAGCCAAAAGCCAAATTCTTCTCCCCCTTTTTGTCAATCATCAATAAAGGGGTAAAATTATATAAACAAATTATTCTCCCCCTTTTTGTTCTAAATCAAGAACCAATAAAGGGTTAAACATCAAAAATTGATATCAATTAAAAATATGTCAATGAAGTGCATCTAGATACCAATAGAAATTCAACATGGATCAATAAATCGTATGTGAGATAGACATTCATGAAGAGGAAGACGTTAAGTTAGCTTCCCTACATATATGAATTACATGAAGAAAGGAAGACACGCCCTAATTCACATAACACAAAATACGTAATGCATAAAAAGAGATGTGAAGCTCTCCTTACACACGTGTATCTCATAAAGAAGAGTTGTCAAGCTCCTCAATATAGGATACACTCAACATGAATCTATACACATATAGGCAATGTAAGTCAAAACTATTGAAACTTTCATAAAACAAAATTTTGAAATACCAATTAAAAATACTCAATATAAACATCTTGACATCATTAAGAGAAATATGTTCTTTTAAACACCTGATACCAATTTGAAAACTTTGAGATCAATAATGTTAAAATATAGTTTCAATTTTAACATAAAGCAAGGGAGTGAGAGTCAAATCCCAATTGAAAAGACAACATCAAATTTTCTCCCCCTTTATGAAATACCAACTAAAATAATGCATAGTCTTGATACCAATTTAAAGTAATCAATTTAAACACAATTGAAACTCAAGCACTAGCATAAACAAAGATATATGTATGAAAATTAGATACCAATTGACATTGATATTCTTGAAAGAGTAAGCATACATATACAAAACTTATATGAGTATACAAGAAGATCAAAATTGACACCAATTGAAAGAGTTCAATGATACCAATTGAAATAACAAGCATGGTATATCTCATATTACAAAGAAGAATTCGAACTAGTTAAAAATGGAAAGTTTTGTAAACTAGTACGAAATCCTTCAAGCAAGGAATAAAACAAGATTATTTTTCATAGAAATGAAAATCACATAATATTATTACTCTAATCAATTAAGCACAACTCATGAGAAACAAAACATGAGTAATAGATATGAGTGTACAAATAAAATGTGAAGATCATAATCATGAAAAATATTTCATTAAACTCAATTATTCCTTTAAACATCAAAATTAGAAAATCATAAAACTAACTAGTTTAATCTTCAATGGCATATGTATGTCTGATGCAAACTAAAATATACATACATATCCAAAACTCAACGAGTCCACTAAAGTATATGCATGAAGGCACGTGGCTCAAAAAGAATGTATATGTATAAGATTAGTTTGAACTAGAAAGACATATACATGAGGTTAAACTTATAATACATGAAACATGAAAAACTAAATTTCATCCAAAATCATTTCATTTCAAGGTATATGTATGAATTGTTACTACACTAAGTATACATACATATCCCTAAACACAATTGAGTCCATAAATAGATTTTGCATTGAAGGCAAATGACTCAAGAGGTATACATGTATATCTTAATGTTTTGGCAAAATAACATATACATGAAATAAAACTCTTATAATCCAAAATATGAATACAAGTCTAAAATGTATGGATCATCAAAACTAGACTATACTAGCACATCTAATGGGTACAAATATGCATTCAAGCTCAAACATATATAAAGATTAATTTGTTTCCCATTATATGTACAAGTATACAACTAGTCTTAATGAAAACTAACATCTAAACATGTAATCAAGTCATGAAGCATTAAAAAACATGAATACCATATTTTTAAATAAACACATATAAGATTCATCAAAAATTATTTTATTTGAATTCTAAAATACATAAACATGCAAATGGACATAACAAGTGCAAATGAACGAATCATCAAAACTTAGCTCATACGTGTGCATATAGTGAATACAAGTGAGCATGAAGAACAAGCATATAAGAAACAATTGTAGTTCACTATTTGTACAAGTATAATGCAAGTTTTGATAAAATCTACATTAAACATGTTATCACCACATGAAACTTAAAACAATCATAAAAGAACATCATGATAAAACTAAAACATGATTACTATGTAAATTCACATGTATTAGATTCATGATGTACATTATAGCTAAACAAACGGTGAGAACACTAAATATGAATTCAAGTGAGCATATGTGTCTCAAATACTGTACATGTATGTCATGGATCTAATAATCATGGAATTTACACACTAATCCAAAGACATCAAAAATATGCTTAAACAAATGAGACATGCTATAAATAATGAATCATAAAAGCATGTAAACAAATAATATGAGAGTTAGAGATTTATACCAAAACCGATGAGGGCACTTCTCTAATTCTCCAAAATAAGGTGGTCCTCCCACCAACTCTTCCCTTGAAAGTGATGCATCCATATGATTTCTTTTACGTCCGGAACGCATCCACTCCAAGGTGTCAACACTCTCACGTCATGTGAGACCCCACACCTACATCAAAAATTGGAGGGGTGGTCTTTGGTACCCATTGTCTTTTGGGTCCATGGGGGTTAGTCCCTTCTCTAACCCAAACATATTTCTTTGCTAAATTTGGAGTATTTAATCTATCATAGCAAAATTTAGCAAGATGGCCTTTTCGACCACAATGTGTACAAGTGTACACATGAGCATACATAGTGTTAGGATGGTGTCCGTGAGGAGCATGTGTATGCCGTGGAGGGTGTGCATGCATGAAGGATGGAACTTGTTTCTTTCGAAACAAAGTTTCCAACCGTGTATGATTCATAGCACATTGGCTCATAGTGGAGCCCAAACAATCTACCTTCTTCTTAAGCATGGATATATCATTGTTAATCCTAGAAGAAGAGGTACATGCATTAGGTAGTCTAGATGATGAGGCTACACTAGCATGGCAAACATGTGCATCCATCTTATGTTGCAAAACAATATTTTTCTCTAAGCAAATATTTAAATCATTGAAATGGAAATGATTTTATTTTTCAAAGCAACATTCTCTTTTAAAATAAAATCTACTTTTGAAGTCAAATTTTCATTTTTCTTCAAAAGAACATGGCAATCATTTTTATTTTCAAAAGTTCATTTTCATTTAAAGCAAGATTAAGTTGAGATTTTAATGAGTCCCTTTCATTAGCAATCTCATCCTTCTCTTGCAAAACAACATCAAGTCTAGCAATCAAATTTTTATTTTCATTATTAATGCCTAGACTCTTCTTTTTCAACAAGTTATATTTTTCTATTAGTTTTTCACAACAATAGATAGTTCTTCATTTAAAGCATGGGATCAACAAAATCATTTGAAGAACTAGCACAATCATTACTATCTAGTTGAGTTTCCGATTGTACCTCAAGGGAGTCATTCCCTTGGACCATGTAGCATTGTTGTGATTCGGATTCTCCACTAGATTCCTCTTCTTGTTGGATTTGGACTTGAAGCTTGGAGGTGGTGGTTGTTGTCAACTTGTTCCATACTGCAAAAGCGGATCAAGATTAGAAACACATAAAAGATAGTCTTTAGGTAAAGTGCTTCTAATGGCCTCTAGGGCTTGTGCATTGGCCCCTATATGAATGAGGTTACCAAGATAGCATTTCTTGGTAGCCGCAAGGAAAGTATGTAAACCTAGGGTTTGAAGGTAAATGGACATTCTAGTCTTCCAAACAAGAATGTTGGAAGCATCATACATAGGTGGGGTCATGAAGTCCATGGTAAACTATATGTGTGCAAATGAACAAATGCAAATGTAGATTAGCAAGCAAATGGATCACTCCTAGGATGTTAAGCCTAATATCAGGAGCACTAGCTCTGATACCAATTGAAAGTACACCTAGAGGGGGGGTGAATAGGTGTAAATGCTAATCTAGTGAACTTAATGCAAACTAAGTGTGCTAAATGCGGAAGCTAAAACAATCTTACAAGAACACTTAGTACAATTCAACAAGTGTTGCCGAATTCCCCTTACGAGGCTCTGGACAAGCACCTCTTGATTCCCCTTGAATGGGTTGAGGTTGCTATATGAAGCTCTTGTTGGATGAGTATAAGTGTTGCACACACACAAGCAATCCAAGCATATACAATATATAACAATATGAATAATATGCAAGGTGCAAATGCAAGCAAGTATGAATATGCTCAATCCCACGCAAAAATATATGATGCAATGAATGAATGATGCTTGCACAAATATAAGAGAGTAGAGTTGAGAGTAATTGGATCAATCGCAAACACACAAATTTGTTTCGAGGTTCGAGCCCCTAGCTCTACTTCCCCGCCTACACCACCGTGTAGGATTTCTAATCCACTATAGGAGCCCCTAACTCCTCTCTCAACTTACAATGCCACCGAGGCAATACAACACACAATCCACCTCTACCGAAGAGGGATACGGCCCGTAGCCAACCACAAACAAATGCCTCTCCTTAAGAGGCTCACAAACCAATCACCCGATCACCTCTACCGAAGAGGGATTCACAAATAAAAGGGTGTTTACAACAAGTGGTTCCAAAACCACAAACTCTCTTTTCTTTCTCTTTCTTTCTTT